>JAGDQP010030486.1:0-22578 GCA_022664845.1 Lepisma saccharinum | reverse complement strand
GTAACGCCTATCACTGTTTTTTACATTCACCGATTGTAATTTCCTAATTCATGTTTCTTTCTGGAATTTATATTCGTATGTATTACATAGATACATTTAATTTGAAAGGCATTTATGTTCATTATTATTATTTATATTGAACAAGATTTACATACTCTAGCCAAAATTCAAATTTAGGCTTTATAAATTATTAATTAATAATTGTAATACAGCAATTTCCTTATTAAATATTTACTTGGATCATATACCTAAGTGCTGCCCAACTTCCCTGGCCAGGTATTATGGTCGAGACTATCTTAAAGGCACGCTACTATGCTTAATTCTCACAATACCGTTAGCTTAATTAGTTCCACCTTTTGGGTGTGACGTCACTCATACTTAAATTACGTACTTTCATTACCCTAATATGTCGCTTTAAGTACATTCAACTGTGTGTATATAAGAGTTAGACACATTCACGTTATGACTTTTTTTTTAACTACTTGTGATATTTTCTACCACTGCTTTCCAATATAATGCTGACAGGGATATAACCAGTAGATGAACAGCCTAGTACCTACTTTCCTTGTCAATAAGGTGCAAACACCGCCTCCATCAATAGTTTATACGAGACAAGGCCACTACTTTTGTAGAACTAAACCTAATAATGGATGTTTAGGAACCTAACCTAATGTGATTCAACTCAAGACAACGCCTTGACATAGCGGTGTTCCAAAAACCGGTTTCGGTTCGGTTTGTAATTTAAACAGAATCAGTCGGTTTGGACTTCAAACCGGTTCGGTTTTGGTTAACCGGTCCAAGTGGCGAACCGAAACCGCGGTCTACGTTTTCAGGAACCGTCCACCTCTACCTTGACAACAAAGTGAATTAATGCAGTGGATTGCTTCTTCTATTTGTTACAAATACTGTCATTTACCTTCGAGCGCATTTAATTACAGTATATCCACAAAACAGAAACATTGTTGTACCTCATGATAACGATTATCTGGTACCATAACAAATTTACATTACATGACCCATGGTTCCATTGCCAAATCTTTTGCACACAATTCCCAATCTATTTGCCTTTAATTACGCCACTTTATCACTATTTGGTGATTCGAACAGATGCGTCATAAAACCACGATCACTAGGCCTATGTCTTAATACAGTTCATCGAATGTGGGTAAGTATTGGATCTAATGATAAGGCAAAGGACATTTTCTTCGGTAGCCGGGTAGTATTTTTACTTTTAACAACTTGAGTTGGAATCGTTTTCAACAGCGGTGGGTGAGTAGAACTAGTATCGTTCGCACGCAACAATAACTCTCTATTACAAATCGTCATACGTCGACTGAGTACTTGTTTTTTAATAATTATAACTCTTCTCCATATACAGGCTTTCCGGGCACCTGCGATTGACGGTAGTTGTATTTATTTTATTACTACAGCCACTCTGTGACTTGAACCATTACGATATGATTCACTAGCATTTACGATAACTATATTGCCCTTGTATTTAATTTATTTCTCCACAACAAAAGCATTAGGAGAATCAGCCTTGCACCTGTGCACTGTAATAAAGTGCTCTTATAACGTGATAGTACTTTCGCCTAACAAAGGCCGAAATAACGAGAACAGTCCCTTGCTGTCTATCAATGAAGGTAAAAGGTTAATTGGTTACACTGATTGCGAGTAATATTTATACCTGCATAATGTTCCCCGCCGTAAAGATAACTCATACAACTTCCATGATGCCATCGTTATATTTCAATATTACTCCTATCTCCTTCTAATATAATGGGAATTTTCGTCTTACATGTTGAATGGTGATTTTTCCGGTGGAGTAGGGAAAGGTCACGCCTTGTAATCAAGAAGGTTCCGAGTTCGAATCCCGGTGGGCACTAAAGATGTTTGGAATCCACGTTAAACTATAGGTCCCGAGATCAGGACATCTTCACCCTATGGAAAGCAGTGGAAAATTGATTTCCTTTAAATCTTTTGATTCTTTTTGTAGGGCCAAGTTTTTTATGATTTTAAATTGATAGAACTCGTTTACAAAGAACGTTTTGACACTATAAAAGTTAGTTTGTGGTTTTATTTCCCGATTGTTGGCTGTCCATGGTATTGGTGGATCAATCTTGTATACCGCAAACAATGAAAAGGAAAGGATGCACACACTTATCTAAGTTTACACATAAACCATGGTAAATAAACAGGGAAAATGATTCACAATCTGGACAAAAAAAAACAAAAACATATATATCTCTCGTCATGTTTCGTTCTTAGGTCTCCTACGTCTCTCAACCAACTTACAGGGATCCGTATTCCATTTTCGATGGCCGTGTCCCTGTACTAGTTTCTTGGTTGGTGCGGATCAGAGAGGGGACTCCTACGTTGTTACTATGACATTATACGTTAGGTTAGGTAGAAATATTCAATGCGTTCGACATCCTTTCATTGTGTTCACATCGTTGTATTAAAATGAAGCGTAAAATGATCTTTTTCTTTTTAATTACTAGACGAAACCTGACAGACTATAACTTATGGCGTGATTTGTGGTATAGAAAGAAACTCAGGTGGAAAGAAGAAAAATAGTTGGAGGGAAAGATAAAGAATATGCCTGCATCCCACACGAACTATGGAGCAGTGTTTGTGTAATTTGATTTTTAATTTACATTTGTATTTCAAAATATTAATGAAAATTGCCTGTAATTTAAACAAAGTTGATCGGATGATAGATACAAAAGAAACTGCAACCTCTAGTGCCATTACGTCCCACCACTTTTGCCCTTTGTACTGTATGTAAGTAGGGTTGCCACCTGTCCCGATTTTGTGGGGATTGCCAGTTTTTTCGAAAAATGTCCCGCTACATCTTTGTTTAATTTTTCTTTTACGTTATATTTGTATCTTTCAAAATACATAGTTTTTATAGCATAGGTATAAAATAAAAATTCTGATAAAACTGGGGACTACAAATTGGGCTACGGTTGATTTCCCTTAAAATCTGCTGGTGCCCTAAAAATTACTGAATATATTTTTGAAGGCACGGGCGTAGATAACTGGTCCACCCTATGCTGTTACATGGGCGTCGATGGAAATAAATAGCATTACTTATTTCATCAGGAACTTTGTGTTACTAACCTAATCTGTCAGTCTCCTATTCTTACGTTAACGTACCAAAAAAAGGAATAAGTACGAAGTAAGTTTCAACATAGTAATTGAAATTATACTTTATCCATATCTTTATGTATGTGATTTCAACAAAAGTTTTCAATAAGAAATTATAAACCATGGGTGCACTAGTTACCTACACCCTTCCAGCCCGTTTTTACTGTTTACAAGTTTACTGTTTGTCCAAAATTTCACTGCTTTTTTTTTTTCGCAAATTTTTGCCATTATGTACATGGAATTCGAATCAGAATCTATTTCAAGGCTCAGGGCGTGGATGATGATGGGATGAATTGGTGGAATGAAGAAAGTGGAACGAAACGGGAGGGTTAAGTTTTACTTTATCTACACCAAGGACACCACCCTATTGACCAATATTAGACGATCTACACCACTCGTTCTTAAAAATTAATTGTCACTGATACTTCCGTACGCACAAACACGACATGTAACTATCCAGAAAATAGTATGACAACCCCACGAGAACAATTAATTCGGAAAATACGCACTCCAGTCCATTCGGATATGGTGACACGCGGTGGCTAATTGCATACTTACTTCTTAGTAATGGCATAGCGAACATTCCTCTTATGAATGACTCTTTCCCTATTGTATTTCAATGTTCCCAACTTCGTCTCAAATTAGTGACCATTGGAATGGAGAGGTTAGGTGCGCTCATGTATGTTTACACTTTTAACTCTCAGAGCCCACGTATATCTACATATTTCAACCTGATAACACTGGATCATGACTATGCAAGTTACTTTAATTTGCGTTTCAATACTCCTACACACATGGTAACATTCTCCTGTAAATTTTACTTCCTTTGTTGTAGATAAAGTAAACCGAACCCAACGGGAGCACCGAGAAAACCCACGCACACGGTGTTTGTCCACCACAAAGCCCGCATGGCATGAACAGGGATCGATCCGACGACCCCTAGTACCAGAGCTGAGCGCTCTACTTGGCCTCTACAATAAAATTCGAGGCAGGAGAGATATGTTATCCTTAAATTAACGTTCTATAGGTTAGTTTTGGCAAGTTTCTGCTCGCCCTTCAGTTCCTTTACATTGGGAATTCTCTTCCCTCTTCACAACACACACCTCGCCACCAACGTAAAAGTATGGTGACACTTCAAAATAAACTATTCAACTTGTAAACGTAAAATAGCAATGCAGCCATAACCATGTTTGCGATCGACTTATCACATAAGAGACATGCACCGAAGTTCGAATAAAGTTATTTCCTCGCTGCATTATTTTGTGTCGGGAAAGTATAACAGCAAATCTTATTACTTTCTGAAACATTCTAACTTAAATTACATTTTTAAACTTTAAAGCGAATACTTACCAATTTCTCCAGTCTAAGCCATAAAATGTTCATGAAATACTCCAAATCTCAAGTCTTCCCGGTAAATCTTTAGAGTCTGTGGATCACGACTTCTTCTTCCTGAGTAGTCTCGACCATTTCTCACATGCAAGAATTTTTTTTCAGATCGGCGCGCAGGGCTGGGCAGCCATTTTGGCAACTTCCGGAGCACACTTGGAAACACTTCCGGTACGGCACAGAACTTTTCCCTAAGAAAAAGAACTTTTGAGTAAACAGTACTTTTGCGTATGCCCACCGCTAACAGGGGGCTGCGCCCCCCCGCGGCTAACGCCGCCCAGCTCCCTTCGGACGCACCCTCCCCCCCTTGCACACCTCGCTATCGCTCGGTGTGCATCCTGCCCTGGTGGGTTTATATACATTCTAGCTTTTAGTGGCATCTTTTAAAATTGTAAATCACAACTTTTATTAAATTTATTTTTGTGTATTTACATATAAAACGAAAAAACTTTAACTTTCTTTTAAAAAAAAAATGTAAAAAGTCGACACCAGGGTTTGAACCTTGGACCTTTAGATCAGCTTTCCAACGTCTTGACCACAAGACCAAACTGTAGCTGCCGGGTTGAGCGCTTCTCGCTGTTATTTATCGTTCAGGATAAGCGAGAGTGGGCTATTCCTACAGGAAGTGTTTTCAAGTGTGCTCCGGAAGTTGCCAAAATGGCTGCCCAGCCCTGCGCGCCGATCTGATAAAAAAATCTTGCTTCTCACATTGCGGGACAGACAACATGGCGGATTCATAGTGTTGATACTGAGTTCATCGTTCGTTTAATCTGTAACAATCAGTTGTTTATAATTTCCTTCACCCTTGGGTTTGTTACGATTAAATGAAACTAAATCAATTCTGGGTTTCATCATATTATATGTAAAGATTTTTTAATATGATTTTACTTGACGAAAAAAAAATCCCTTTTTTTCCCTCGTCCAAGAAGTGACAAGGATTACAAAGTATGTAAACAACCAGATGTTCTGAATGCTCTTAATGTTTCGTTTTTGAAGTGAAATGGATGTGAGACACATATTGAGTAGCCTATACCTTTATTTGAACATTGTGTGAGCTTATGATCAAATTAGGTAATTATTTATTTATTTATTTATTTATTTAGAACACAACAGGATAACCTAATTACAATGTTCCATATTTTAGATTATTGTCACCGCTAGGAGTACAATCAACATACAGTATTTTCTTAACAATGTTATGAATTTGTTTGAGATTCATGTTATGAAAATCAATTTCCTCGACTCTTTTACTTATGTCGTTATAGGTTGCGCTCATTCTCCAAGTTGGTGACTTTTGCATAATATTTGTTCGCGGTTTTTTATAATAAAAAAATCCTGAGTTTTTTGTTCTGGTTTTGGTTGATGGGACATGTATCTGAAAGTTTGAGAGCAGATTTATACAATCTATTCTATTTGTAAACACTTTGTGAAGAAAAATCATTTCATGAAGAGTACGTCTGTTCCCAAGACTCATCATGTTAAAGTTTGTATTTAATATTTTTTTGCTATCAGTTCTCGGATAAACGCCTGTTTCTTTGTATACCAGGAATCTTAGGAATTTTGCTTGGATTTTTTCCAGTTTGTCTGAGGTATGTGCAGTACTTGGATTCCAGATAATGGTAGCGTATTCAATTTTTGATCTTACATATGTTTGAAATAGACGTATGAGAGTTTCTGTCTTCCTGAAATCCTTTCCCATTCTTATTATTAATCCCAGATTTCTATACGCTTCGTTAACAACTTTGTCTACATGAACGTCAAAAAGCAATTTGGAATCAAATATTATACCTAGATCCTTTATTGTTTTGGGGTATGGTAGAGGCGTGTTATTAATTTTATATTTGAAATGCACGGCTGTCTCACGTCTCGTAAATGACATTACATTACATTTGCGAACATTAATTTCAAGTGAGTTATTGCTACACCATTTAACTATTTCGTTTATGTCAAGCTGTAGATTTTCACAATCGTTCATTGAATTGATAGTAGAGTAAATTTTTAAGTCGTCAGCAAATAAAAGTTTGTTAGGTGTTTTGATACATGCAGGGAGATCATTAATGAACAATAAAGTTGCGTGTATTTACGAAGCCAAATCAAAAGGTACCCCTGTATGCTGTGTTAAAATAATATTGTAGTTTAGCTACTTGTGTAACAGAACAGTGGAAACACCTCAAAATGGTACGTTTTATGTTGCATAAAGCTACTAAAGTGCCTCCCAATGGCCAGAAAGTTCATGAAGCATGGCTTAATGTGGAACTTAAGTTGTGCTGCTCAAGGGCACAAACGTCCTTGTTTAAGACGCGAAGGTTTCTGTAGTACACAATGCAATTGTAAATCACTTAATTTTCATTGTTTTTCTTGCTAAAGACAGTGGCTGATGCTAGTGCAGGCGTCTTCACTAGCCTATCTGGTTTGGGTTTACGATAACTTTCAAACATTTGGAAATTACACAGCCCGGATAACAGTTGGGAATTTTCTAAGCTGCTGAGGGATATTAGGGAAATTTAAGTGTGCTTGCAGTGTTCCAGTTTTATAGTTGACGCTAAAGCATATATGGATATAAAATTGTTTAACTCGCGCTGTATGTGATACTATGAACTTTTAGCTTTCGTCCGATACCAAATATATCACTGAGAAGTAAACTTTTCTGTTATAAATTCAATAGTTCTTGAACCACAATGTTCCATAAGAGACAATGTAATTTTGTGGGTGTCTAGCTCTTCTCGACCATCAAAATGGCGTGTCGAGAGTACTCAGGAAGAAGAAGTCGTGATCCACAGACTCTAGTAAATCTTGGTACAGTTGCGCCACCTGGTTGTAATTGGCTTTTTTTAAAACAAAAGTGATGAACAGCGCGTCCCAAAACACATCACGTACATCAATGACAAAGTGATTCAAGCAACTTTTCGTTCGAGTTTTAATTATTTGCTTTGTCCTATCCTGCAAACAGTTATAATTATTATTAATCATCTTCATCATCATCGCCGTCGTCGAAGTGTGACAGCGAAATACTCAAGGATGATCGTACGGATATAGGCAAACCCGCACAGTCATCCGGGGGACATCCACGGGATCTGGATATGGGATGGAATGTTCGTATCGCCCACAGAGTTATCTCACGGACGTCCTTAGAACATCGCTATAGGAGCAGGACCAGTCTGACGGTAATGGGATCTAAATGGGACGTCCCGGGGACGTACTCTGCTATGTGGGTAAGGATGACCCAGACAGGCGCTAACAGTTAGCAGAATCAGATCAAAAATAATGGTTGTGTTTATTGGCTTCACCGTGGATATAGATGAGGATCTCATCGCTAGACAACTCACACAAAGGATTGGATCATCACTGCAACGTTCTAGAGTCTATGGTGCTAGCTGTATCCGCCTGTCTGTGCCATCCCCATTTAGTTTTTTTTTCAGCTTACACGACGCCACTTGTTCTCACTAGAGACCGAAGTACATAATTCTGACTGGCAGCCCCTCATATCGCTTGTAATCGTCGAGTACTGCGTGTGGAGCTCTTCACAGTGGTTGCAACAAGTGCTATTTCCATTTTCTTGTTGGTTGCGGTCCCTGGTTGTCCACTACGTTCCCTGTTGCGCACAGTTCCCGTTTTCTTAAAATTTCTTCAATATATCAACACGGTAGCGTTTTCTTTGTCTCCTCTCTCCGAATGATCCGCGTTGAATTTAACTGTAACCAACCATCCTGGTACTGCGACCACCACATAACTAACCTAACTCAAGCTTGTTAGAACAAGCAGTCATGCGAGGAAGCTGGTCAAACGTAAAATTTACTTGAATTTTGTTTCAATGCACTTCTGTTGTCGTCTCGAAGCGATGTGCCAGGACTGTTTAGCCAACTAATCTCTGTCAACGTTCACCCTTTTGCTCCAGCCATTCCCTGCGATCTGATGGACTAAGTAGCAGGGACGCTTGGAAAGCGAACTAAGACAAGTGGTTCCGTGGCCTTGTGACTACAGCATCGGATCGGTGGGCTAGTAGTAGTAATTCTCGGTTCGATTCCCAACCAGGTTAACGTCTTTTATTTTTAAGAAGTATGGTATTCTTATCGTGTTCAGTTAAAGATATTTCAATCTTGATTCCTGGATTCAAGCGTGTTTAAACCATTTTGGCTAGATTCGCTAAGCTTGCATCAAGGTGTGATACTTGTCAAAAGAAAGCTGATTCTCTTTTAATTTAGATCAAGATTACTCTGTGGGATAGCCATATCTCCTAAACAAATAATTTAGGTGAAAAACGACTTCACATGTGAAATTCTGGGAACAAGCTAGCCTAAAACGATATACCTGATGATGCCATTTCCATTTTAAAATTCTAGACACAAATCCAAGATGACGGCTATCCAGATGGCCTACATGAAGCCCATCCTCCCATCGCCGATATCCAATATTAGGTTTCACTCCCTACAGCCATTTTTAACTTACTAGGGTGTTGCCAGAATTTTGCCTCTCTGATATTCCTCCCCCTCCTCACCCCCGTCGCGGGTCTCCGATGTCCACCATCACCTTCATTCAGAAGAACATGACACCAGCCACAATATTCTATCATCAAATTGCACACGGGATGTCATATAGAAACCCGCTAAAAGAACAAAATACAATTTTCAAAAAATAAACCAAAATTGGACTTTCCCTCCTATGTTTGAATCGTTACGCTAGCGATCTATATCTCGTTCTATTTAGTGGACTATTTGAAAAGAAAACGGACCTTATTTATTGTTCTCCTACAATTACAGCCGAAGGTTCTACAATCATCTAAAAAAATCGGCAGCGACTCAAAAGAAGCCGCCGCCCCCAAAGAAAACAACTGCCCACGACTCAAAAAGTCTACCCTTGTGATTTACACTTGTTTAGACATGTACTAAGAGAATCTGAAGAGAACAGCCGTCAGACATGACTTTCCTTACGGGGCTTCTGGACAGGGACTAGACTATAAATCGCGTGATCAATTAAAAAAAAAAACTAACCTGACTTTCCTAACCTAACCTTTGCTCACTAATTTTATTAAATTTCCTAATGAATCCACTACTGAATGAGGCCTCTCCCGGAGGGAGGAGTTGGTCTACTACTCCCACGATGACCAGACATGTTGGAAGAGGAGAGCCGAAGCTCTCAACTGTGATTGCCGCTGTCTTTTATCCACAGCAGCTCCCCAATTGCATCCCGATGCTGGGTGGGCACCGTTCCAGACACTCTCGCTTTGGAAAAAAAAAATCACTTGGCAGAGCCGGGAATCGAACCCGAGGCCCGACGATCAGCATATATATAAATTTAAAAGTTATTTAAAAACTGTATATAAACATAACCACGCCAGGATTCGATCCCGGGCCTCCCGATCAATTTTCCGATACGCTAAACAATACATCAAAGTGGCAATTCCCCAGCAGATGCTTGTCAGTGTTGTTTATGGTTCAAGCAGATGGTGGGTGCAGTTAATTACTTCATTTGTTTCTGCCATTCTGAGCCCTTGTCCACAGAGTTAGGAGTTTGAGTCCCGTCTCTGGTATGAATGTTCGGCACTTGTATAATCGAGACGGGTCGAAGTCAATAGGTACTAAAATGGTTATGTGACCAATCGTGCCCGATTTTCGGGGACATTGCCCAAAATAACACCTCTGTCACCGGCTATCGTTTTGACCCCGATTTTCAGAAAACATGAAACAAAAATGATGTCTCAACCCGCAAGAAAACATTTTGCCAGCAAAACCCAATGCCACGGAGAAAAACCCTACAATTACCAACCGCCAAATCTCAAAGATGATAACATTCTCCACAATAAACTTACGGAACTATTCTTGTGTTTCCGGGACCAAGTGCCCCAATGGAGTTATTCAAGTATTAAGTAAGCATGCTGTAAAGATGATAGTATATATATATATATATATATATATATATATATATAAACCTTTAGTCACTGGGGGAAAATTCCAAATTCCACAGTGTTTCGTGAACTACAGGCTGCGCAAAGCGTGGGAAAACGAATGTCAGAGCTTCATATTCGCAATATCACTAACAGAAGAGCCAACGGAACGGGGCACGTTATCTTGAAAGACTTCGAACCTCACATATAGTAAAACACATATTTCAAAATTGTGCAATAAATGAGCAAGGCATTCTTGAAAGGAAGAAGGAGATTCCCATAAATTCTCTGAAGTGAAGTTAGGTGGAGATAGGTATGAACAAAACGGCGTATGAATTTTGAATTTTATTTACGGCTTTAGGGATCTAAGGCCGGGATAGGTGAGGGGAAAGGATTCAGTAAGGAGCCGTCCAGGACCTATGTTGAAGGTGCCGTCTCGGTATTTACCTGGCGTGACTGAAGAAAAAACCTGGAAAAGCCACAGGTCGCTGAGAACAAACCCACGACCTCCCGAATGCTTCGCCAACGCTCTATCATTGAGCTACGGCGGCTCGAAAAAAAAAGGCGTATGAATATGGTTGGATACATAAGCTATATGCCTCACAAAATATCATCGGATATGTTTTATAAATGTACTCTTAATGAACACTGAATTAATAACCTCATATTGAACACATTTCTTGCTGCGTGTTGTTGGTAACTTTATTTATTTATTTATTCTTTTGATTCGTAGAAGTATAGCTTTGGTTAACTCAGCCACTGAGGGGCAATCCAGCCCAACTTGGTGCCGGTCCCAAGCCCGGGAAAATGAGGAGAGTTAACGTCAGGAAGGGCATCCGGTCTTAAAAGCTGTACCAAAATCATGTATGGTAGGTCGTCTTAATGAAGTCTCGGAAAATGCTAGGGCGTACCCCGTAGGCGACGCGCAGGTGCTTCGCCCGGCTTCTGTGAGAAATGAAGCTAGTCCACGTGAGCCTTAGAGTAGGCTCACAAAATGTTGGGACGATGAGTGGAAGAGGAAGAGAGATTGCAGACTTGATGGGAAGAAGAAAGTTGGGGATCCTGTGAATGCAAGAGACAAGATGGAAAGGAAATAAGGCAAGAGAGCTAGGAGGCGGCTACAAGTTGCAATATAGTGGAGCAAATGAACATGGAAGGAACGGCGTAGGAATTGTTCTTTCAAGAGATCTGAAAGGTAGTGTAGTAAGTGTAAACAGAAGGAACGACAGAGTGATGAGTATCAGGATATGGTTGGGTGAAATGGTCAATGTAGTGTGTGCGCATGCTTCGCAAGTGGGATTCGAGGAAGAAGGAAAGATGGAATTCTGGGAGCAATTGGACCATGAACTTCGCAGCATACCCCCAACGGAAAGAGTAATTGTGGGCGGCGACTTGAATGGACATATAGGTAGAAACAGACATAGCATTGAGAGGATCCACGGTGGCTGGGGTGTGGGAGATAGGAACGAAGAAGGAGAAAGAGTAATAGGCTTTGCAACGACATTCGATCTGGCGATTTGCAATACATTCTTTTTTCACAAGGATAAAGTGCATCTCTTAACTTACAAGAGCAGTGGAAAAGAAAGTCAAATCGATTTCATCTTGTGCCGAAGACAACATCTTAAGGATATTAAGAACTGCAAGGTCATAAATGGTGAAAGTGTGGCCCCACAACACAGAGTGGTGATTGTGGACTGGGAGTTTGCAGGTAGAAATAATAGGAGGCCGCGGAATGGAGAGCCCAAAATTAGATGATGGAGACTGAAAGAAGAGAAACTACGAACATTATTTAGGGAAGAGGTTATCGAAAGAATAAATCTGCAAGAAGAGGATGTGCAAAAATGGTGGGATATGAAAAGTAGAATCATGCCAACGGCCGCAGTGAAGACTTTGGGTAGAATTTCTGGAAAGAGCCCCCTGGAGGAAAAAGAGACGTGGTGGTGGAATGAGGAAGTGCTAGAACATATTAAAGCCAAGAAGAAAGCTAAAACAAGATGAGATGCTTCAGGGACAGAATATAAATGTAGCTTCAAAGCGGCTAATAAGGAAGCAAAGAGGGCAGTGGCTAGAGCAAAAACGCAAGCCTGAGATGAACTGTATAACGAACTTGAAACACCAGGTGGAGTGAAGAAGCTATACAGGTTAGGAAAACCAGAGATAGGGCAACAAAGAACATTACCCATATTAGAAAAATTAAGAATAGCCAAGGATTAGTGCTTACCGATAAAGACAGGATTAAGGAGAGATGGGCCGAATATTTCGAAACGCTCCTAAATTAAGAAAATCCTAGAAAAGTTCTTAGCGACGGAACCCCAAATCCTGGAGCAACAGCAGAAATAAGCCGAGAAGTAGAAAAAGCAGTAAAGAAAATGAAGGCCGGAAAAACTACAGGTCCTGATTGCATACCAGTAGAAGCGGGGAAGAGTTTGAGAACAGAAGGTATAGATATTGTATGGGATCTGCAAAGCTCTATGAACATGTAAAGATGCCAACTCAGTGGAGAAAGAGTGTTATTGTACCAATTTTTAAGGAGAAGGGAGATATACAGGATTGTGGAAACTAGAGGAATCAATCTAATGTCACACACGATGAAGATTTGGGAGAAAATTATAAAAGTGAGATTACGAGAAAAAACATCAATAGGAGAATAACAATTTGAATTTATGCCAGAAAATAGTATAACGGATGCAACTTTTATATTAAGAGAAACTATGGAAAAGCATCAGGATTGCATATGGTCTTTATTGATTTGGAGAAGGCCTACGACAGAGTACCACGTCAGGAAGTATGGAGATGCTTGAGGGAGAAAAGAGTGCTAGAGAAATATGTAAGGATAATCCAAGATATGTATACAAGAGCTAGAACTCAGGTAAGAAGTTGTGTGGGACTGACACGCCAAATCCCTGTTACGGTTGGATTACAGCATGGTTTATCTTTAAGCCCGTACCCCACCCCTTCAACGTATTCATAGACATTATTACTCTGGATGTGAGATATGAAGCCCCCTGGTGTATGATGTTTGCCGATGGTATTGTACTATGCAATACTAATAGGGCATAACTTGAAAGGAAAGGAGAGAGTTGGAGGAAATGTCTGGAAGATAGAGACCTAAAGATTATTAGAAAGAAAACTGAGTATCTTGAATTTAACGGAGAAGGAAATGGAGAAGTGATGTTGCAAGAAGAACGACTGAATAAAGTGAAAAGTTTTAAATATTTGGGCTCAACTGTTACTGGGAATGGGAATTTGGACTTGGAAATACCACACAGAATGTAATAGGGATGGCGAGATTAGAAGAAAGTAAGTGGCGTTCTCTTCGACCGCAGAATCACGGAGAAGAATCAAGGGATGATTTACAAAGCAGTGGTTAAACCAGTAATGATATACGAAGCAGACACATGGCCAATAAAGAAAGCACAAGAAAAGAAATGAGATGTCACCGAAACGAGAATGCTACACTGGATGTGTGGGATAACAATAAGAGACAGAGTGAGAAATGTGAGAGTAAGAGATACAACCAGAGTTGTAGATATCTAAGAAGATACAAGAAAGAAGACTGCAGTTGTTTATATGGACATGTAATGAGGAGAACATTTGACTATGAAGTCAGAAGAGTAATGGCAATGGAAATGGAGGGCAAGAGAGGTAGAGGGAGGCCAAGGAGGAAATGGATGGATAGTGTTAAGAAGGATCTCGGGGGGAAAGGTTTGTCAGGAGAAGTTCAGGACAGGGCTTTGTGGAGAAGGTTCATCAGAAACGTTGACCCCACGTAGGTGGGAAAGAAAGAAGAAAAGCATAGCTTTAGTTGGCAGACAGCTATTTATTGTCTGTCTATATGTAGAGATATAATATTCCTTTTTATTGTATAAAAAACAGTTTATGAGAACAAACACATCACACTAATACACGTGTGACCACCGGATACTAAGAATGATGCAGGTAGAAACAGTAAGAACATTGCTCACAGCAGGCTTTCTTCTCGCGAGTAAACATATTTGTCTGTAAGGGAAATTTTCAAAACCATTGACTGAATAAGATGGATCTCCATCGTCCTTAAACGACCTGATCGGTCTATAAAACATATTTCATTTCAAGAAATTAACTTTTTTTTTTTAGCCATTTGGGGTTTTCTTTATAGCTCTGCCATCTATGAATCAGTTCTGGAATTCGCTGGCGAGAAGCTCTCTGCACACGAGCCGTTCGCTATTCTTTACAAGTTCAACACACCGTGAGTGGTAATGGGAACGGACTAATTCAAAGAAGAGTGGAAAATTCACGTTCATAACTAAATTAACCGCATTTTATGGACAAAAAGCAGTCAAACAGACGTGTAAAATGTGCATTAATTTAAATAAAATGCATTTGCTCATTGGTTCAGAAAATTAGATCATTGTAATATACAAAGGTACGCTACATATTTATCTGCTTGCTACAGTGTTTAAACAATTGTGACAAAAATATTAGTGCAGATAGGATTTGGAAAGAGACCTCACCATAACCGATAGAAGGGTTAAAGAAAAATAAAGAGGCATTGGTAGTCACACTTCAATTCTTTGGATTTTTAAGAATCCCGAAAATCTTAATAATGTTGACATTTTTAAAAGTGTCATACCCTGGTAATATTTATTAACACCAAATCAACGACTTCGAGATTCAATTTATCAAAAACTGTTTTCTGCGGTCCTGGACAGAGTGTTCCAAAATTTAATCTGGGATGAAGTTGAAATTAAAATTAATGGCGAATATCTTCATCACCTACGGTTCGCTGATGATATAGTCCTGTTTGCTTCAAGTCTGGCAGAAAGTGAATTATCTTCGTCTTATTTGATCAATTATTTTATTGTGGTTTTGGCAATATGTATTGCGTTTGGGAACGTTATTCTTTTATTTTCCGTAACCAGTGTTCGATTTGCCAGGGGGGATACCGGGGATTTTCCCTGGTACCAGAGGATTTCATCCCTGGTTCTTGATCCCGAATATAATCCCAACCAGGGATAAAATCTTTGTATTTCTACCCAAACAGGTAGTTGGTTTTAACTTACCAGCAGCTACTAGTTGTATGATCTCTTCTTCGTAAGTTATAACAAATCGAACACTGTCCGTAACTATCAACAGCGATTAAGATTTGTAAGATAATTTGTAACTTTGCGGTGGCTTCGTCTTCTTCTTTCTCTCCGTCTTTTCCCACCTACGTGGGGCCTACGTTTCTGATGAGTCTTCTCCACAAAGCCCTGTCCTGAACTTCTCCTGACAAACCTTTTCCCCCGAGATCCTTCTTAACACTATCCATCCATTTCCTCCTTGGCCTCCCTCTACCTCTCTCGCCCTCCACTTCCATTGCCATTACTCTTCTGACTTCATAGTCATTTGTTCTCCTCATTACATGTCCATACCACTGCAGTCCTCTTTCTTGTATCTTCTTAGATATCTCTACAACTTTGGTTGTATCTCTTACACTCACATTTCTCACTCTGTCTCTTCTTGTTATCCCACACATCCAGTGTAGCATTCTCATTTCAGTGACATCTCATTTCTTTTCTCGTGCTTTCTTTATTGGCCATGTGTCTGCTTCGTATATCATTACTGGTTTAACCACTGTTTTGTAAATCATCCCTTGATTCTTCACCGTGATTCTGTGGTCGAAGAGATCGCCACTTACTTTCTTCCAATTTCGTCATCCCTCTTGCATTCTGTGTGGTATTTCCAAGTCCAAATTCCCATTCCCAGTAACAGTTGAGCCCAAATATTTAAAACTTTTCACTTTATTCAATCGTTCTTCCTGCAACATCACTTCTCCATTTCCTTCTCCGTCAAACTCGATACTCAGTTTCCTTTCTAATAATCTTTAGGTCTCTATCTTCCAGACATTTCCTCCAACTCTCTCCTTTCCTTTCAAGTTATGCCCTATTAGTATTGCATAGTACAATACCATCGGCAAACATCATACACCAGGGGGCTTCATATCTCACATCCAGAGTAATAATGTCTATGAATACGTTGAAGGGGTGGGGTACGGGCTTAAAGATAAACCATGCTGTAATCCAACCAGGGCTGGAATGGTAAGATTTTTGGGGGGTACACGCTGCTCAATAATAATCCGGATTTGGGAACACGTTCCATTATATTTATGCACTGAGGTGGGTACACGCTGTGATTTATACTATTAGGTGGGTACACGGCGTGTACCCGCGTATACCCTCCATTCCACCCCTGAATCCAACCGTAACAGGGATTTGGCGTGTCAGTCCCACACAACTTCTTACCTGAGTTCTAGCTCTTGTATACATATCTTGGATTATCCTTACATATTTCTCTAGCAATCTTTTCTCCCTCAAGCATCTCCATACTTCCTGACGTGGTACTCTGTCGTAGGCCTTCTCCAAATCAATAAAGACCATATGCAATCCTGATGCTTTTCCATAGTTTCTCTTAATATAAAAGTTGCATCCGTTGTACTTTTTCCTGGCATAAATCCAAATTGTTATTCTCCTATTGATGTTTCTTCTCGTAATCTTCCTTCTACAATTTTCTCCCAAATCTTCATCGTGTGTGACATTAGATTGATTCCTCTATAGTTTCCACAATCCTGTATATCTCCTTTCTTCTTAAAAGTTGGTGCAATAACACTATCTCTGCACTGAGTCGGCATTTTTTCTTGTTGATAGATTTTTTCATTAGATCCCATACAAGTATATATATTTTCTGTTCCCAAACTCTTACGCGCTTCTAGTACCGGTATACAATCAGGACCTGTAGCTTTTCCAGTCTTCATTTTCTTACTGCTTTTCCCAGTTCTTCTCGGCCTATTCTTGTCGTTGTTCCAGGATTTGGGGCTCCGTCGTTAAGCACTTTTCTAGGATTTTCTTAATTTAGAAGCGTTTCGAAATATTCGGCCCATCTCTTTAATCATGTCTTCATTGGTAAGCACTAATTCTTGGCCATTCTTAATTTGCCTGGTATGTCCTTTGTTGCCTTGTCTCTGATTTTTATCAACTTGTATAGCTTCTTCACTCCACCTGGTGTTTCAAGTTCGTCATACAGTTCATCCCAGGTTTGCGCTTACAAATATACTACATTGAATTCCTAGAGAAAAGAAACGACCGAGACGACGTATAAATGCAAGATGGGTAGATGAAATCAAGCGTTTTTCAGGAGCTATATGGATGAGGATAGCAGCAGACAGAGATATATGTGGAAAGAAAAGAGGGAGGCCTTCATCCAGCAGTGGATAAAATACGGCTGAATATGATGATGATGATGAATATATGATATAGAGAGGGAGAGATGCCAGTAAAATTTGATGTCATAGCCCAGATCTTCAAATTGCCCATCTCAAACAAATATATTGAAATTGTGGATTAGTTCGTGTTTTATTGTTGTTCGTCATTTGTTGATTATTTGAAAACATCTCTCAAAAGAGGGATCTGAGTCTTAAAGTTAGTGTAAATCTCTGACATTAGATGGCAGGGCTACCTCCGTATGTCTTTAACGTATTGTTATCCTTGTACGAAATTTCAATATACTACTTCTACAAGTTGAAGCCTGGAGAGTTCAAATCTTCAAAAAAGAAAGTTGATATCAACCAGCATCGATTTTTTTATTTTATTTTTTGTTTATTTCTGAAAGAGCTTCATTGTTCTAGGACATGTCGAAACATATAAAAATGAATTTATAGGAGCAGTATCCCAGATAGCACCCACATTTATACCAAGTTTGGACTAAACTTGAATTTCCTTCCAATTCTAAACTTCACGTACCAAGTTTGGTGCAAGGTTGGCACTAGGGTGCTACAACCTGTTACTGTATTAACCATGATCTTTTTACGTAGGAATACAACCCAGAATTGGCGTTACAGCCTGTCTTAAGAAGTTTAATTCCTGTGAAACATATTTTCCTATAATTAAACAATATAAGGTCTAATGAAAAAATCATGGCTATAAAACTTTCTTTTATTACCCTAACAAGACTTTAGAGATTTCAGGTTTGCTTTCACTGTTCAAAATAGTCTTAAAGCACTGAAAATCAGAATAAAATCTGGTTTTAATCTCTTTAATATAAACACTGAAGCATCAAGTACCATTTTACCCAGTCCTTATTGTGCAACAAAATATAGACTATACGACTACACGTAAGGTGATCATGCTTCCCGAACTTTTCGGGACAGTCGCGAAGTTTAGGGTTGTGGCCTGATAGAAATACTGAAAGTCCCGAATTTAATAAAAAAAGAAACAGCGACATAATCTAATAGGTAATATGTGATGCGGAAAATGAAAAAGGGACCATTTGTCGGGAAGCAACATTTTACAGGAGAGCCGAAAAGTATGATCAGTATTTTTTTTAGTTTTATCTTCTGTTTTTTAATAAAGAGTATTGCAAAGAACATTTAATTAAAATTATCCTTTCTTAAATATGAAGGATTTGTAAATAGGATGCAGTTTTGTGTATAGCAAAGTTTAATCTGTTTTTTTGTTTTTGAAACTCCTTTTTTTTCGTAAACTATAATCAAATTTGCATAACTCAGTCAAATTTTAAGATACTATAATTTTGGCGGCAAATTGTTAGGAATTATGTTGCCAATATAAAACAGTTAATAACTCAATTTTGACAAATGTTTTTTTTTCATTTCTCGCATGACATATGATAAAGGGCATGTGAAGTAAATTTCATGAAATTGTTTAACTAAAATACGTGGGTAACGGATGATTTATTGTAATTTAGAGATTTTTTGTAGAAACATTTTAAAAAAATGCCAGTTATGTAGACATTGAACGTGTCCTGAAAACCCCATTAGATATTATCACTTTCTTTACAGTGATCAAGTTCCTACTAGTTTTGCAGTTCTATACTTCGTGCAATTACAATATTTTCGTTTTCACAGTCGAGAGATGTTTTAATGAAACGCAACTTCCAAGGGATATGTATGGCCGAAATAAAACAGTTTTCTTTGATTGATCCTCAAACTACCCGTTGGGGAAGGGTGGGTCCAATAGAACCCGTTAAGACCCGTTGTTACAGTTTTTGACTGAGAAAAACATGCTCACCGTAACTATACAGAACATAAAAAAAAAGAACTTTTTAGTTTGTTAAATCCAACAAGTGTCTACTATCAATCTGTAATTATATATGTTATACCGGTAATATTATTTATACATGTTCTTATCAATGCAGCCCCATGGTCGTAGCAGGCTTCTTCACGGTATTGGGGCAGGCAAAGAAGTTGGACTGCCAACTGTCAGTGTTTGATCCGGGACACAATGGAAAATAATGGCGTTCGAGGTCGAAGCCCCCAATATAGCATCTTTCTGACATTAAAAGTAGAATATGAAGTACGATGCAATTAAATATTTAAGTACGGTAAGTTTTAGTCATTCAGTACAGGAATTACTATTTTTACTACAGTTTTATCGTCTACCATTTCTACATGCTCTTATTTACAAAATTATCTTACATTTAATAGCGAAATGCAAATTCCGGGATTTTTAATGTTCCGATCAGGGTTTATTTTTTGCCTGGACAGGAGAGGCCATTTTTCATCAGTCCCGGTCGATCCGGGACAGTTGGCAGCCCTATCCTGACTGAGTTTTTCCAGGGTTTCTTCAGTTTCACCAGACAAATATCGGAATGATATTTAATGTAAGTCCCTGGTTGCCACCTAAGCCCCAGTAATAATGCTTACGGTGGAACTTCATCCCTCGTACATTTCACTTTCTTAGGCCACAGGTGCATGTCTAGTTTATAAAAAATAAAATGCCAATAAGTTCTATTTACGTTCATTCATGATCCTACTGATGAGAGGAGAGAGATAAAATATACGCCTTTTAGCTGGCTGCTGAACCAAATTCTGTCCGTTCTTTCAGTATAAGGAAATGTTGACAACAAGGATTGAGTCTACTCACAGGGCACAAAGTGTGTCTTTTGGAACTCAAATATGTATTTTTTTTTTACTCCAATATGACATAAAATACTTAAACATATGCATCAGTTTAGGCGCATTAAAAGCATGAAACGTGAATATGCAAGGAAACGCTTTAAAATTAACGCAAAAGAACACGTTACAGTACTTTCCCGGAATGAAATAAACTATTAATGGATCACTTTATACGTGAACCGATGTATTGTTTCTTAAATCTCTCAGTACAATCATAAGTTGTCCAGCAGATCGGTATTTTCTTTTCAAATAAAACAAGGTGTGCCATACAAGTTGAAAACAAATGAATCTTCAACTCGCGACGCGCTTGCAGCGCCAATCCTGACTCTAGTGGACTATTTTATAACTCTGTGTTAAAGACATGGGGAGGTAGTGTCAGAGATCTTTACACTAACCTTAATCCGTAGCGATGTAGCCTGTATTCCAGAAAGCACAGTAAGCTTGCAAGAAGTTTGGCATTGCAAGTCTCCAAATTTGAAGCAAGATTGGCATGGCAAGGCTGCAAACTTGCTACAGTCTTGCAGCTAAGTTGCTAGTTGACACGTGACAAATTCCCAAGTAACACACACACGTTGAAAACACGTGGATTTAACGTTAGTACCGAAACGTTATTTAACCGTTGTACATGTACCAGAATGTCCCCCTGTTCAACAGTTCATACAGGTTGAAATCAACGTTTAGAATAAACGAAGAAACATTTTGTTTAAAACGCTGTTTATGCCCACCTGTTCAACCTTTTCCAGTTGGCCAAAACAGAGCATAGTTGCTGGTTACTGTATATTGGCATACATATTTAGTTGGGACATCTCCCGTGGCTTTCATTGTGATATATTAATTTCGTAGTAAATTTTCTCACTGTCTGCTGTGGGGTTCGAAGCTGCAAATTCCAGCATTCGTCTTTTGTAGCTCGTCACTCTAACCACTCATCCACGGAGTCACCCCGCTAGTAACTATACTATTTTACTATTCCTTTTGTGTTACGAAGGCTGTATGTGAAGCAAATGCATTCGTATTGGTTGAAGGCAGTCACCACAAATCCAGATGAGTCAGTTCACCAGCATGTCGAGGCATTTTGCTCATACGGTAAGAATAAACGTAGTCTTCATCGTTAAGAAGTGGACGATGAAAATAAGTGCTTTCCAAACATATTTTTAACGTACGAGTATATGTCCACCGATTCAACGGCTTATCCGATGCTCAATAATTGTTGAAATGTTTTAACTTCAAAAGTGGACGATGTAAAAACATATTTTCGAAGCGTTAATAAGCTGTTGAATTAACGGTGAAATACAGTTGAAAAAGTCCATAAAAATACCATTGAAAGAAACACTAATATATATTTATAAAAATGTGGTCATCTGAAGAATCATGTACTTTCATTCTAAATACAGTGAAAATATTACGCACGTTTTGTTGTTGAAAATATATTATTAAATGTGTATTTCTCAATAAGTGTAACATGTCGCCTTAGAATGACTCATATGAAGCGAAATCTGTCATAGTTGAAAACGTAATTTAATTATAAATTTTATTCAGTAAAATGAGAAAGAGTCCCAGGAAACTAAATCTATGCCACAGTTTTAAAATAATAGTTGAATACACGTCGTATTAACGTCTTATCAACGATAACAAATCTGTTGAATATGATTTAAAATTAAGGCTCAATCCAAGTGAGTTTCCCCGCCTTTTTTGTTTTACGTCAATTATTCAGAAGTCTGTGCAGATAAACAAAATATTACTTTCACAGACCAAAGTTCATGTCATGCTTCAATAATGAGCTCAATTAGCTTTGTGGAAATGTTAGTAATAACTTCAGGATTGTGCGCAAAAACATTTTTGGGACATTATTCTGTGCCAAAAGTGGCTGCACACAATCCTGAAATTACTAGTAGCATTTCTTTAAAACTAATTGCACCCATTATTGAAGTACGAAACTAACTTTGGTCTGTGAAACTTTAATTTTGATTACCTGTACCGAATTATGAATAAATAATTGACGTAAAACAAAAGGGCGGAAAAACGTACATTTTAAAAACCGATAACGGTTAATTAACGAAATAAACCTAAAATCAACGCTGGGAACAAGTTTCTGTGCTACTGGAGGGTTTCAACAAACCTTTTACTCCAAACTTGCTACAAACATTATATATATATATATATATATATATACAGGGAGGACAATTTATTTGATCACCCTCTATAATGGAGAACCCGAAAGAGGGAAAGAAGCGAA
>JAGDQP010030485.1:0-22578 GCA_022664845.1 Lepisma saccharinum | reverse complement strand
CTGTATATTTTTAGGAGACACCATGATTTACAATAAGAGACCATTAAACACTTCTTTTCTCTCTGCGCATTATTGCCTTAAGTGAGATAAATTTCTTTTTAGAGAAATCGAGTTCTATTTTCAGTATTTGCTTCGAATTAAAGTGGATATAAACGCCGCAATATTAAACATTTTTCTCTATTTTTTATTTTCCAGCTGTTTTGATTATCTACTTTTAAATTGCATACAGTCTTTGGTCAAATTCACAGGTGTCATGTTGTTCATTCATTCAATAATGCTGCGAAAGCAGACTGTTCAAAGGTGAACCTCTGTAGTCCGAGTTCAACAGACAACTTCTATGCTACCTCCAGATCTCGTAACAGCATGTTACAGATTTTTTCTTCAGAAATAAATATTTAGGTTCAAACTATGTCATTTCATCGTATATTCCTCTAAAGAGATCTTTTGATTGCTTTCATCCTTTTTCTTTCTGTCCGTATTCACTTTCTTTTCTTCCTTTTCATTGCCTTGGCCAATTAGGCAATATAAGAAAGAAAAGCGATATATCACATTTTCTTATTGCAGTATATCAGTCTAAGTCTACATTTCTGTCAAATCGTTCCAAAAAGCATAAATTTTATGTAAAATTCTTTGTCTTTCATCATACTTGAAACTTACCTTTCTAAGACCTTCTTTTCATGTACGTGTAGCTTTACGTTATATTAAGCCTTATTTTCATCGCAAGTTTATGTTGTCAACAATCTCGCGTGTCTTATGTTATAGAGTTTAGCTTCATTTCCGCAGGTTCACGTTACTGTTTCTTCATATTAAATGTACCGACAAGTCAAAGTTCGAGTACTGCGAACGACTATATTTTGTTTAATTTTCCAATTGTACTAAAGCCGTTGTTCTGTTATTTTCGTTGTATTTTCTATTTGAGTTTTGTAATTGAGCAGTGAATATTATGATTTTAAGATATACAACCACCATCGTTAGTATACTTTACACGGAATAGTAAGCCTTTGTATATAAAAGTTTGTATCTATAATTATTTCAATTAAACTTGTAAATAGTAGTTTTAAGTAAGCAAAACCACTCAGTTTCCATTACAATGAAAGTGTGCTATAGTCATTAATAGAGGAAACTATGGTTTGAACGCTTTAGTATAGCTTTGCAACTCAACCTATTTCTATTATTTCAATTTCTTCAGAATTTGTTTGTCTTTATATGATAAAACGTTTTTTAATTTTTTCAGGAAATAGGTTGAGTTTCTACTTTTAAAAAATCAGAATATAAATAACAACTTAGTTTCAAATATTGGAAAAAGTATCTTTAAGGTAAGAATAGGTTAGCATGTTATAGACATTATTGTTCGGAAAACAAAAATACGCGCATCGATTTAGTTTTAGGGTCCTTTTCTAAACACGGAGACGCACAATCCACACGAAGATAGCTGATTTACATGCAATATGGTTTCTGGTTACTACAAGTTTTGGGTTCGATGCCAGTCCTACAACAGCAACAGCCGACTACCAGCTCAGTTCCAGTTAACATCAGAGACGTTTATCCGACCATCATGAAGTTACCTGCAGGTTTATTGCAGCAGTGTTTTCATTAATTCAGCCTAACTCCCATTTGGACATCATGTGATGTACATCACACAGCATGAATACAGATCAGCTCGCTATTTGGGTAGTGACATAAACTGTTTGCAGAGTGAATGCAAGCATGGACTACCACAATGCAGTGTTACTTCCACAGCTGTAGCTGATTTAATGCACTTCTAACAGTTTCCCCACAGCTGAAATGGACAGCAAATAATTGCGGATTTACTGTTCTTAGTGACCCGACACCCACTACTGATCGCCCAACTTCCAGAAAACCATCACTTTTGTATGTAATAAAGATGAACGTTACAAACATGAATCTCATGCGAGCATGGACGCTTAATTTCACGAGCGTTACAGTGTACAAGCAAGACACTGTGTGTACCATCAACAAAATTTGTCCTCAGATTTCCTGATTTGCTTCACACATTGTCGGTACTAGTGAAATCACAACGAATTACTGAAGCGACATAGACAGACTATCATCTACGAACCACGTTCAAATAACAGGATTCGTATGATAGACACAGTTATCCTTCTCTTTTCCATCCTGTGTATGTCATCGCAATAAGTCGTTCCGTTGGATTACGGCTTGCGATGACAGTTTGTTTACATCGTGCTTTACCAGCGGACGATTGTCTCACAACGACACGTTTTAAACTAGAGTTTCATCATAGAAGACGCGTGTGTCAAGTACAAATTCCTGATGAATAGTATTAGTGGATATTTTATGTAACACAAACAGTGATATACACAACAATTCATCTATGATTAATTTCGCAACCAGGATTTGGAATTAAGTGTGTATTGGTATATATATATATTTTGATAAAAATGACATAAACATTCGAAATAACAATAAAATTTACAAAATATATTTGTAAAACCTGTGTATTTAAAATTAGTTGTACGAAATTTGACATTTTTAACCGTTGTATATAGGGTAAGGTTGGGTAATATCCCTAACTTCTTTTTCCAACGTTTCTGTTCTGAAATTTTTGTTGCACATAAATTCCTAAATTCCCCACAGTCAAGTCAAGTGAGGTTTATTACTTTAAATATCTATTTATGCAAATAGGAAATAAAAAAAATATATAGTGTGTAGGTAATAGGGCACGAAATAAGGAGAACGAAAATCTATTTTATTCTTAAAAGAAATAATATTGGTTTAGAGTTTAAAGGCAAGATTGGTTTCCAACAAGAGTTGTATAATTTAACGTATGAGACGAAACAGTGCATCGAAGTAATAGGTTTCAACGAGAGCTTAGTATACTCATTGAACATTGGTCGGACGAAGTTTATCTCTACGCAGCAGTTCAAATATCACCTTGTTCAGGAAGCCAAAGATCACCTTGTTCGGCAAGACAAAAATCAGAAAAGAACAGCAAAAACAAAATTCAGCTTGGTTATTTTTGGCGTTCAGCTAACTCCTCCGCGCTGAGGGTCAGTTACGTATAACTGTAATTGGCTGAGAGAGACATCATCATCAAGAACATCGAGAACGGGTTTTGTATAAAAATCCGGTATTTGATACCCCTTGGCTCGTCTTAGGTTCTCTACTGTTGGTGCTCGACGACTCGCCGTTCGACTTGGATCAGATGACTCGATTCAGCTCTAGCTCGCAGTGCCCCTGCTCTTAAAGCTCAATATGGCTTCAAGTGACCACGTTCAGCTCTGACCAAAGTCTTTGCGAACACCTTCAACACACTCGTCTTATACCAGTCTCTAAACTACTGTGTTCTAGCAAGTAAACTGTAGGTGAGTTGGAAACCATTCGTTGTATGCTCTTTAACAATTCGGATTTAATTAACTTCATTTATTGTAATATGTTACTCGGTGGTAATTAGGTAATTTATCAGACTTGCGTTTGTGCCCGGAATATAACCCTTTTATGTCTATTAGTTATTAAATAGATCTCTATACAGTTGACTCCCTGTGTGTTTAATTCCTAAGGAAATGTATATTGTTTCCGAGTAACTGAATAACGGTTGAAGTAGTACCATTGAGTATGGTCTAGGGTAGTACCTAGTTGTAAGTTGCGGCTCTGTCTCTGTAGCACGCTCGTTGTCTCCTTATTTACTAACAGCTTATTTAACCTGGCCAAATTCTGGCAAGTAGTTGTCCATGGAATACCGCTTAGTGTACCAACGAACATCTAGCTCTAACTATTTACCACAAGTACCACAAAGAAGTACCGGCCAGGACGTGAGTACTGAGATCCTCGGCGAAGTGTCTCGAGTGGAATGGAATGGGAAAGATACCTGTCTGTGCGTCTGTTCAATGTATTGTCCCGGTGTTCGCATTATGAGACAGGGAATATGTGAACATTCTGAAAACCTTATGTTCTTCCTGAGCTTGACAGAAACACGAGCCGCCTGCACTGTGCTAATTTTATGTCTGCGATCGTAGTTGCTAGTCTCCACCAAGCAGTTATGCCATTGTGTTTCTCCCCTGTGAAGTAGGACAGCCAACTGGAATTAACTCTTGCTGTTGTATGTGCATATAAATTCAGTCTTACTCGATTTCGATTTCAACATTTTAAGGTATCATACTTAATCTTACAAATACAGTAGTAGTAATATGATATCCTTTCAGGATATTATGTACGTTCTATCAACTGGATTTGAAAAAAAACATGAATGTTGCTTGTTGAATTTTTAAACTTTGAATTTTATTTTGGCCTTTAGGCGTCCAAGACGCCTAGGTGGAACATCCAGGTCTTGTTCTTTTCAACTTCTTGTCATACATTATTAGATTTTATGAATTCAGCCATCAATTTTTCATTTTTAATGCATTTTAACCAATAATAAGATGGTGATATTCGGTTCAATAAACTGTACACTTCTAAATGCTGACAAGGTTCCATGGCGTAGCCGTGATTCTTCACCAAAGCACCATGACCAGTGCACTGCCCACCCGACCAATGGGGTCACCTTTACCTTACGCTGCATCTGTTATTCACATAATCACCACCATTCCACTGAGAAATGACACACTGTCTCGTTTGTGACAAATAATCTAACTGCTCATTGAATTATTGTTACTCACACTCCTGACAGTTTTGTAAGGTTTTATTGACGTGGTGTAAGTAAATAAGCACTGCGTTGAAGGCTTTAGGACAAAGTACAGTAGCCTACAGGTGATATTAGAAGCATATAGCTGTGGTAAAGGAAGTTCAAGAAATTATGGAGTGTACTTCATGTTCCATGAAAAGCGCGGCTATCGACAGGGGAAGAAACTGTAAAGACAGTGAGAGCGCGGTTTGTGCGAATTCCAAAAATATCAGGTCTTCCTGCCTCACATAAGTTACAAATTCACAACAGTACTTGTAATGTATCGGGACTTTCTCCTCAAAGGCAAGTAGACACAAATGCAAATAAGGAGGCAGTGGTGCCCTGTTGTCGAAAATTTCATATAACTTGGCCAAAGCTACCTAGGAGACAAGCATACATTACGCCACAGAAGAGCGCAGAAAACAAAAAGAGAGAACTGCTATCGGACCTGAACACAAGGCGGGTACCTACCCAAAAGTGTCTTGCTTCATCCTAGGACCATCAAAGACAGAACACACACTATTCTAGAACCACGAAGCATGCATGGAAGAAGCCCGAGAAGAAGTGTCAAAAACGCAGAAAATTGGCAAAAAGTAGAAGGCCAGAACACGAAGAAAGGGCCCCCAAAAAGTGTGGGGAGAGGGGGGAAGATGCAGGCGAGAACATCCCACATTAAAGCAAAACACAAAACGCTATTTTAGTGACCTGACGCAACTAGGCCCCTAAAATGTACGCAACCTCGCAATAGTTAACATGAATTACGGAATTTAGATAAACCCAACCGATTTGACAATTCCCTAACGTTTGTCGAAGCATCGAATCAAAATATCAAACTTAACTTCATCTGAAGTACTTTTTCATATACACATGAGATAACACTTCGTGGACTGAAATAGCGAAAGATTGGGAACCTTTACAGTAATACCACAGAGATGGTAAACTACCTACTTCTTAATAAAACCCTTAACACAAGGAATATCTGGTAAAATATCATTTATTTTTGCTTAAGAATAACAAACGCAATACCAAAGACTGATTGCTGAACTTCATGGAAAAAACAAAGTTTCTGAACAGAATCTTTAGCACATCTAAAGTTCTTTTTTAAATGCTGTTAATTTAGCATACCAGATGGTAAATTAACCATTTACAGAAACACCCTGCCTATGAGCAGAGAGAATATTTCACACGCTTATTTTCCAAAAAAGATTAGGATACTTTGAATTTCCAAATATGGTAGACATTCCACACTTTAGCCCATTTAAACTTAATTTATACAATCACTGAAGCATAACATTTCTTTCTACGAAAAAAGATTAATTACAAATACAACTACTGGGCAGAAATTTAACTTTGATATTCCAAATTCGTTGTAAAATATTTCGTAAGTATTTTCCATTTTTGAACTTAACCTAACCTTCAATTTGATAATACAGCCAAGGTATACTATAGTCGGGTTAGGAATAAATTTACAGAACAAATTTCTATGAGTGGGCTGACTTACGGTATGCGAACGCAACGGAGTTTTGATGCTCGTCTATCGGAGACGAGGATCGAATCAGAAACATAAAGCGAAAGGTGTATGTGTTAACCACTTAGTTCTCAACGAAATAAATCAACAATCAGATCTTTAATTTATTTATAAAGATTTAAAACGAAATAAAAATTGTTAAAGAAAGTAATGCAATAAAATATGCAAAGAATAATTAAGCAATAAAATGAAGAAACAATAAGAATAAAAATCCAGCCAGTACAACAATGAAAGAGATGATCAGAATGGCTCGGCTCCAGTGACATCTGGACAAATAAATACTTTGAAGTTAGCCGAAGACGAAACAAATATCACCGATAAAGCACGAACAAAAACAAAAAGGAAACACACGGAAAAGGGGAGAGGGTATGACGCGACAAACCGATCGGGGGTTGCTACATACCCTGCACAACAACATTCTACACAAATATCGTTATGAATTTGCTGTATTTATGATATGTCGAATTAAGAAAGACAATGATTCCCTAAAATGTGTGTTTCTTCGGACAAGTCAGCATTATACATCAGCGGCATAAGGAATTAAATAAAATGTGGGGATTTATGGGAAATGCGCGGGCTTATTCCCGATATAATTATTGGAACATTCTACTTTAGTCTAGACACCCTTACAGGAAATGCGTATGTGACTATGTTTCACTTGAAGAGTACAGGGAAAGAAAGGAGATGTTGCAGAAATGTGATTTCTCGTAATAAGCGTTTTAAAGTCTAACTCTTCTATTTAGTTCCATATATTAATATTTTAAAACCCGTTATAATTTGTGGATTATTAGAGTTTTGGATTAGAACTTTACTAATAATTGTTAGGATTACAAACGTTGGTTTGTTGCCCTATACTCTTCAGTTGTTTCTTTTTCCTCATTTGCAGAAATATCAACTCAACGTGAATATGCAGCAGTTTAGTAAAGGACCGAATTGGTCTTTGGAAGTCTGTGGACATTTTGATGCAACATTCCAGTGAAACCGAATAGGTCGTGATCGACCAACAATTTAGCCTCCAGGATCTCCTGACATAGCCCACTAAACATTTTTCTGTGGAGGTATGCGAAACACATCGTATACAAATCTTCAACATCAGACATCGTCACGTTCAAAACCAGGATATCTGATATAACAGCGTCTATCCCTCCAGAGACACTGATCAACATATGAACAAAATTGGAATGTCTCCTAGATGTGCTCTGTTCCACTGAAGGTGTACATGTGGATATTTACTAATGACCTCACAAAACCTTGGTGAGAGTCTTCACATTTTACTAAGTTTCATTTCGCTACTGTAAAAACTTGAGACGTTCATATGTCTGCAATCAGAGAGATGTATTTTGGACACCCTTTATATATCTGGTAAATTTAATTTCTGTTTTGTTATGTTAATCTAATATCCATTAAACATCTCATATAATATTATTCTTGTAACGACAAGAAACGAATAAAACAATCTGCAAGTGACGTCAAATTCATCTGAGATAGAGAAGGGATTTATTATAAGTGTGTCTCAAGTTCTGAAGAAATTAAAGAGGAGCGAACGATGTCTTACTAGGAGATGTCATATACTTTCAAAACTCAATTAGGAAAATGGATCTTACAAAAATGGTTTATGTTTTTCTTATTCTTTCATGTACAGCGTCCTTTTTGTATTATCAATTTCAATTTCTTAAGTTATAGCCATAGTGCCTCGAAGGGCGCACAACAAAGGGCAGAGAATGATGTTCGTGCATTTCCACGTGAGTATAAGAGAGAAATTTGTAATTGGCGTATCATAAACACTGCTTCATTGCTCTTTGGTGAATTAGTGCTCTCAACTTCGTTCTCATGTTTTTGTAGCAATACGATTAGAGAGGACAGACGTGCAATTTGAAACATTGGTAGAAAAAAAACAACAACAACAGGCAACGCGTTTTATTTTAGTTTCAAAGTTTGAAACAACCCAAACCATCTTTTTGGTCTTTTCAGAATCAAGTTTCTGGCTTTTATTGTCAATATTGCTTTAGTTAAAATTCTAGTTTACCATATTATTTAACTTCTATAATTTAAAAGAAAACCTGATTTTTTAATTTTTCAAACTAAACTTTAGTTCTTCATTAAGTCTCTGACATACTTTTAAATCGGTTACGATAATCAAAACCTGTTTTCGTTTTTCTATCGATTCTCGAGTCATTGTTTAATCCTCATTTTTTAAATATTGAACTCTAGAGGTTGTTTACAAGCTTGCTAAAATCCTGTTCATCTGAATCGTTTTGCGTTTTCAAAAAAAGAAAAGAAACAAGCACGGTTTTGAATTTAAAATTAAGTCAGCCATTTCTCCTTTTAAAATATTCGCTCTTGTGATTTCGCTTTTCTACTTCATTTTTTAATGTTTTTCAAAATAACTGTTTTATCCGTCAAATCTTAGTGTCAATATAAGTAAAATATAATTTCAAATTCTCTAAAGAATTGGGCAAACTAAATGTTTCAAACGATGTGTGATTTAAAAAGAAAGTATTGAGATTGAACCTTAATATCAGAATAGATCAACACATTTTGTTTTCAATTAAAGGGCTCTGAGATTCTGGCTAAAGACAGTTTTTAAATTTAATTTTGTATATATTCTCTACTGGATGTTACATTTGATCTCCGAGAGTATTAACAGTTTCTCGAGAAAAATTCTGAAATAATCACAGTATAGCAAATACGTGGTTGGTATCTGGATGCAAAACATTATACCTATTTCACATAGGAAAAAATGAAAAATACAAATAATAAATTGAATAGCCCTTGGTTTGATTATTTGAGAGTGTATCAATAGATAATCCTCAAAGGGTGCAAACAATTTTACACAAATTCTAGGTCCTTGCAAGTTAAGTTGTTGATTTACTCTTGCTGCAGTAAATTGTATACTTATAAAAGTGTAACGACCCCAAAGTACTTCAAATGGTCCGATCTTTGGCGTGGGATTAGGATTAAGGTAAAAGCTAAAAAAATATTAGTTAGAGAAAATGACCAAAGCAAATATAAAATGAATATTGTGTATATATTTAAGTGGAGATCGCCCTGTTTGGAAGGGTACTCCGAGATATATGAATAGGATTGTGGAAACAACGAGGAAACAAGAAAAATAAATTAAACATGAATCAAGTTATATTCTTTATTAGTTGCTAATCCCCTAATTGAAGGAGCCTAGTAACTGTTTCGGCCGAGACCCAAGAATAAGTGAAGTTGCATAATACTACATTGTCTCATATACCCTTTCTTCGTAGGTGCTCGTTTACCTTCGTTATTCTGAACATAGACTTTATATAAAAGCTAGAGATATCTTAATATCACCCAAGGTATTTATTAATTATATTTCAATGACCTTTAAATATTGTCTTTGTACTTGTAAAAAGTCTTTGGCTCAAGCTGTTTGGTTTATAACACATTCAGTTTTACTCTTATGAATATCAAAGTATTGCATATCCAAAACATATATACATATGGTGATATTCTTTATATAAAAGTCAGTAACGCTTAGCAATAAATACAATATTATTGAAAGAAACCATAAATATGATTTTAAATACATTAGTTCGGGGGTGACGTAGGTGATCAGAAGTAATTATATAAAGCAAAGCACATCACGCAAGGTGCGAGTGACGTCACAAAACAGGATCTAACGATGATTACTGTAAGAATGAGTACGGGATAACTACAGTAGAGAATAAGTAAAACTTGTGTATATCCATGAACGCAATATGGACATAAGGATATGTAACTTGTTTATTGTTTCCAGACAGGAAGAGGAAACAACTTGAAACTATCGTCAGTCAATCGCACTGAACTAAAATACCAGGCATAAACGTTTACGAACAACGTTAATGTTATTGGTTTTCCAGGCCAATAAAGACGCTCTATATAACCAAGAAGACAACAATCATTTTAATCACTTATATTGTGATCATCTTACAGAGCATATAAAACTACAATTATGATCCGAATGACCATGGTTTCTCAAAAGTACATTCTGTTGCTTCAGTAAATTCGGACAGCTACTAAATCCACACTCTATGGTTCGAGGGTCTTCCTTATCCACTCTATGTAACTTGAGTTACAGTGTCTAGATTTGTTTAGAACTTTTAAGAAAGTGATATAGAGGAGACATTTTCAAGTAAAAAAATAGTAACGAACTTATTCTTGTCGTGCTTTATGTTTTCAATTCATCCGCCATATATAAGTATACTTACGATACATGTAGTTCGGTTAAATAACAATTATACCCACAGAGGTTGGTAGGGATTTTCTTTTTTCACAGCCATTTTCTATGTCCAGTATTCATAGAACATTGTCCATCTGATTTTCATTTATTTCGACCTATCTCCGATTTCATTTTTTCGAAGACATTTTGAGTTGAATTACTTTCTTTACACCGATCACAATTCTTCACCAATGGGATCTACAACCTGCTGGAGAGAGATGGGAAAGTTAATTAGAATCAATATGTAATACGTGAATGATTAAATGCCATAGTTCGTATGTTCGCCTCTCCAAATATCGCTACCGAAATCACAGAGTTGTGTAATATTATTAATACAGATAGTTTCAATTTAAATCACATTCAGATGCTGCACTGAAATTCGCGGCATTAAGGTATTCATACCAGGGACTGGGTGCTATTGGATCACAAAACATGAGATAGCACGTTTAAATTTATCAGGAGTTCTTTTCTACTAATGATGGTAGTTGGAGCGCTCATAACTTTAAACAGGTTAAAATATTACCTTTCCTACCAAGTTTCGTTTTATAATATTTTAGAGTTCCGAACGTAATTTTCCACAAGGTTTTGAAAGAAACTAGTAAATGATCACATGCTTTTGTAAATAGAACCTAAATACCATTGACATGATGTGTTACTTGACCCATGTTCTCATTTAAGAATATTTCACCTTTTGCCACTAGACCACAATAAGATGGAACAGCATGCAATGCTTGACCACGATGGCACGTTCTCTCTTAAATTAAAAGGCGCGTGTGTCGGGATTCCTTCTGGAAATCAATTAGTTACGAAATTAACGGGGTGGGAAATTTCCTTTGGGTCAGCTTGTCTTTATATGATATTCGCATTTGGCAGGAATCGGAGCAATGCAACTTCATCAATAACTTTAATCCAACATTTAAATTGTCTTCAGTGTAACCTTTTATATAAAAGTGAATGGGAAATGCAGAACCGCAACACATATATATGAAGCGTTGCCTACCCTTCAGAACAAAATTTCGGAAACTCTGAAGTCCTGTAACTCGTGTTCCGCGAAATTCCGAAACCTTGTACTACAGGAGTGTTCATTTGAACACATCAACGCACTGTGGAGTGCTAATTTTCGTGTCCCACCGGAGACAGTTTCCTTGTTAGATTTGAATTCGACAACTCATTTATGTTCCTCTATACTTTGTATTCTCATTGACAACTTGGTCCAGTAGGCGAGATGTTGGATACTAACTGATGAAACTGTTTTCGAAGAGATTTAATTTTAATTGTCTACACTGTACCATACTTTAAGATATATTTAAAAATAATGTTTATTTCAGCTACAGCAGTACCATATAGACTTTGCTACCACAATATTAACTAAAAGTAAAATTCTTCGAGCAATGTATATTCTGCCACAACACGCATAGCATTTTTGTAGCCATAACTATACGCACTGTTGTTCCTGTATCAACATTATAGGGACGTTCAAGTATTACGTAAGTAGTGAAGGGGTTCAAGCTTTATTTATTTTTGATGACAGTAGGTAAGATAGATAAAAACATAAGGGAGATGGTGCACTCCATATTTTAATTCACAAGTATTTTGTATTCTTGACTCATTGTTTGAATCTATTAAAATAATTTACAGTTATAAAATTAAGAAGTAATACAATTGTGAAAAGGCAATGTGATTATGACCATGTTAATTAATCATTCAGTGATACTTATTAATCATTCAACATATATTCGTTTAAAATATATTAGTGTAAAATTTCAAACTTAAACAGTTATTTTGACTACAAAATAACGATAAGAAATTTTCCAAGTCTTACGTAAGCGGAAGCGGAACTGCTGTAAGCGGTGTGTTCTTATTTTAAGTGGTTCTAAAACAAACTAAAACTGTGTTTACATAATACTTGAACGTTCCCATAATAATCTACCCATAACCATACATTTTCAGAATCCCAATTTGAATCTATAGTCTATGACCTTTATCAATAAATTATGAGGGCTGGATCCTTGTAATTAATATCAGTACAAGAACCACTTCGGGGTAAAGGGAAGAGTGACACAAGAATTTTACTCACAAAAGAAGTGATATCCATTTTGCGAGTGATTTTGTTTGTGTCACTATGACGGACTTGTTTCCTATGTAATAACATTAAGAGACTTAGTATCCTCCCTTGCCCCATAGTGTACCAAAGAAAGTCAATCGCAAAATGGATATCACTTCTTTTGTGAGTAGAATTCTTGCGTCACTCTTCCCTCTACCCCGAGGGGTTCTTGTACTGATATCACTTATTTTATAAGGTTTCATATTACAAAAAGTGCATAGTCGTTATACAAAAGGTCGATTTTGGACCATGGTAGGCACTGTATCTCAAAAATGGTAACTCCTACCAAAAGATAAGCATCAATTTGCCTCTACGAGGCTCGCAATTGACCCACCAAACCCCATGGTACCAACCATTTTTTTCGCTGAAGCAAAACGACAGACAGAATGACAGGATATTTTTTATCACTTGTGAAAATTCTGTGATTGGGCTAAAAAGTTATAACTTTTGAATCTCTTCATAGATTTTGACGTGTGATACACCGTTTGAAAAAGCTTGAAGTGTAGATTACGGTTTCGCAAGTTTCGACCGCCCATATGGCCTGGTGTCAGTGCTATCACTAGAAATGGGAAATTCTGATTTTTTTTCGAACAGTCCTAGGGAGTCCGAGAGAGGTCTTATCGATCCTTCTTTTTTCTCTGTCTTAGTATATGGCAAAGAGCTTTCAAATGCAAGTTCAAGCATCAAAATCGGGCTTATAGTTCGCGAGATCAGAAATTAGCTGTATATATGTGAGTGCCGCTAACAGACTAGTTTCTTAGTGTCACTCGAAGAACTACAGTTCTTCGTGATATTTCTTTCCTTCTCCAATAAACATAACTGCTTGTTTAACAATTATTGTTTTATTTGTTATTTACGCACCCAAGAATTACATCTGTCTACAGAAGACTACAACTCTCGTTTTCCTTGACGAAGCGGATCAATTAAATGTAACACGAGAAGTAGTTTCCATACGTTTAAAAGCCATGGGGGAAGATTCGAAGATGGGTTCCACATGGATTGACTGAACGACAGCAGGAAAACCGAAAAAGCACTTGCCAAATTCTACTTGCCAGGTACAAGAGGAAATCATTTCTCCATCGAATTGTGACTGATGACAAAACGTGTAAAAGATCATCGAGAATCCTAAGTGTAAAAGATCATGAGTAACTCCAGGAGAACCGGCGACATCGACTGCAAGACCAAATCGCTATGGACGGAAGTCAATGCTTTGTGTTTGGTGGGATCAGAAGGAAGTGATCTATTATGAACTGGCGAAACCGTTAATACCCAACGTTATCGACAACAAATGAGCGATTTGCATCAAGCTTTGCGTGAAAAACGACAAGAATATCACCAAAGACAACATAAAGTGATTGTGCTTCACGATAATGCACCCTCCCACACAGCAAAACCGGTAAAGGAAACGATTTCGACGTTCGGCTGGGAAATCCTTCCGCATGCGGCTTACTCACTAGACTTGGCGCCTTCCAATTTTCACTTATTTGCATTCATGGGATACGCACTTGCTGAAAAACGTTTCACATCATACCAAAATGTACGAAAGTGGCTTGATGCCTAGTTTGCAGCACAAGAGGCACAGTTGTTTTGGTCTGGCATCCACACATTGCTGGAACGATGGCAGAAATGTATCGCTAGCGACGGCAGAAATGTACATAAATTCCGGTTTTATATTTATGTACCTGGCAAGGTCGCGAATTTCAGCAATGGAAAGACACATGAATTCAAATCACACTGACGGCCATTCTGACTGTAGTTTTCAAAACGTTTCCTCAGTTTTACCCAAGACTTAGTCTTCAGTTTCGCCAGGCGAATGCCGTGATGAGACATTCACTCAGGATATGGCATCAATTTCCTCATCGTTTTTCCTGGAGAAAAGCCCAGTAATGGACGTCACCCTTAGCCTTGTGACAGGCTTAGACCAATCTATTTTTGCAGACCATAATTGAAAATTAATATTAAAATCTGTGCCATCCTCAGAATAATCAGGGATTTTAAGGAGGGTAATAAAAAGATATTTATAAAATGCAGAGAAGTAGGAGCTAATAACAAAGAAGTATACAACATCTTATAATAGATTATACATGTTACTGATTCAATATAATAGATAATTATAACATACAATAAGTAAAACAATGTAAATGTAACGAGAGGGGTCATCTTTTGCCTACGAGTACACATCGTCCTTATCCACGGCCTCGAGGTTCGCCTTACTATGTTTGCTCTTAGAGTTTCAAGGATCTCTCACCACCACGCAAGATACAACTTTCAGTTTTATTTTTCGTGATAACCGCCCTCTCGTACCTGACCACACTCAATCTGAACGTGATATGAGATAATCTTCTCTCTCTTCTTGCTCAATGTTCGCTGTTATTACGTGAAATGCGAGGTCTTAAGTGGAAAGATATGCTGTTCCAACTTAACCGCACCTCAAGGTGAAACATGATAAAAATTATTTTAAACTAGTCAAGGTACCCGCCCGTTGGTGCGGGGAGAATAAAATATGTTGGTAACACTAATAGTTGTATTACTACTACGCATGTAGATTTAAATCGTGTTCAAACAAACAAATAAATACTTAGTTTTACATAGAGAGATAAGTTTAACACTATATAGATATATGAATCTACTTCTCGTAAGTCATAACACTTTTCTGAATACTTCAGAATTTTTGTGAATTTTATTTAACTTGTATAAAATTAAAGAAAGAAGTTTTCACTGAGGATAAATGAATAAAGTTGATCATTGTTTTATCATCATAATTGTAAATCATAACCCAATAATTGCTAGTAAAAGAATACTAGCTTGAACCCAACAATTGTTAATAGACACGTTACATAATATTCACTTAATTGAAATTTGAATCAACAATTTGAAGTGTTTTAAATTCAATTCGTAACAAAACCTTTACTAGATAGTAGTGAAATTGTAGGTACGTTACAATACTTGACGCATGACATAGCACCACGATTCTACATATATCTTATACTTTAATTTTGATATTTTTTTTAATTCCAGCGATTGGATAGCATGGAATGTAAGAAAGCAATGCAGGACGTATTAGTCTCTTGTCTTAGAATATATTGTGCATTGCAACGACGCACAGTGGTACCAAGTGCCAAAAACGTGGCGAAAAGTCGAAAACATGATTTATTTTTCAGAAACTTCACTACAATAGTGTTTTTGATGTCGCTGAATTCAAATTTGACATTAGTTTTGTCAAAAAACAAAATGGCGGATCCAATATGGCGGATATGAAATTGAAAAATGTGTTCAATAAATGCAAATCGGTTTTGTTTTTGAAAACGTACATATAATAATGGTTATGGGATCGCTGAATTGAAATTTGACATTATTTTTTCAAAAAACAAAATGGCGGATATGAAATTGAAAAATGTGTTCAATAAATGCAAATCGGTTTTGTTTGAAACTTACATATAATAATGGGTTTGGGATCGTTGAATTGAAATTTGACATTATTTTTTCAAAAAACAAAATGGCGGATCCAATATGGAGGACTTAAATATAGAAAATATTAATATATCAATGGAAATCGGCATACATAATATTGTTGAGGTCACAGATTCTTTATTTAATGTTATTTGTTGGAAAATTATTAGGCAGATGTAAGAAATCAACAAAACTAACAATACAAACAATTATTTGAAGAACTAAAACCAGGGAAATGTTTAATGGCTCCTAAAAGGAAACATTGCATAAAAAATGAACAATACAAAACGGGCACGAACGGGCTTCAGGCTTTGTAGTACTATGTTAAACAATGATTTTGGTCATAAGAACAAGTTATTTGACCGTGGGACATCGTGGGACTTTCGACTTTTGCATCACGACATTTGAAAATCGACAATTTACAAGATTATTTTAATTGTTTAAGTTATACAATAACAATTAATATACTTACTTTCAACAGTTTTTTCCATTTGAATGTATGCCAAACTAGTAAACAGTAAAAAGTACTCTGCGCGGTGGAGTATAAAATACCGATAGCGTTTCAATGTGGCGATATGCGACTCGCCATTCACGAGAGGTTACAGCAGCTTAAAGTAGTCAGCTGCTTATACTGACCGTTGTAAACGCTCATTTTGAAGGCGGCAGGTACCAACCTAACTATTGAGGGACTTAAACCTTCCCTACTTACAACTTTGTTTTGGGGACTTTTCGCCACGTTTTCGGTATTTGGCACCATAGTGCGACGTGGACAACAATACAATACAGAACTGGTAAACCATTTCAACCGTCTGTTACTTTTCTGATTATCTACTTAGGCCTATATATTGCTCAGTGCAGAAAAGCCATCACTGTTATTATTGTTGGCGATATTCTAATAGAAGAAGTTCAGACCAGTGACTACGAACTTATTTTTATTGCGAATATTCCGTAGCCAATGTGTTAATTCATCGTGGCCCCTTTCCATACATGCTTAAATAAAATGTATGCTATAATTGTGTTGAATTTTAATAGTATTACAAACGTAATAATATTGTACAATGGTATTTGCAGGATTCAAGAGTTTTAAATACAGAATTGTATATTCATTGAAAATACTACACAGTACCCCCATTTATAACGAAATCGGGTACTTCAAAGTACTGGACGAAAGGAAGAATAATGAATTGCCCTTCGCCCAATAAACGAGTATGACTTGGTAATGAGAAAAAGATGCTTAAATAAGAACGCATTTTAAAAGAGTATGGGACTGGACGAATTTTTGCACTGTTCTTAAACTGAATCTTTTAACACCTATTTAGATTATCTGAGAGTACCAAGCAATGTATTTACCTACAAAGACTGTTTACTTTCCGCCTGTTCTACAAAAAAGGAAAATTTCATTTTAAATGCATGTACACTCAGCCAAACATAAAATAACTACACTCTTTCAGAAACCTAAATTACGAAATAAAAAATTTGCGACTGTAAGAAGTGTCTTACAAATAAGCCATCTATAAGTTCCTCTACAAAATCAATTCAAGTTTCTTTATCGTATGCTATTTACTTGGTATTTATTATAATTTTTAATTAAATCCACTGTTTGTTTAGTGAAAAATAAACCCTGAAACTGAATCATGAGGCATTGTAGCACACCATGAGTATTCACTTTCCTATTTTGAAACATTGTTTCACTACAGCAGTTTCTAGCTTCTTTCGACAAAAAATATTTATTATAAATTTAGTTGTTTTGCGTGGTGAAAAACAGTAAAGGGAAGTTATTATGCAACTATTGTTGGTCAGAAAAGTAATTACAAGGGAGCGAAGTCATTCGTAATCAGTAGCTACGAAGTGTTGTTTACTATCACTTGGAACCAGGATTCCCACCTTTCTGTTCAAGAAAATGGGAACAGGCTCGGTACCGGGATTCTGAGGGTATTACTACCTAGACATTCCGGGGTACTTTCAGAGGAAAAATAAACATTTACGCTTTAAAATAGTTTTTAGGGCCATCCTGGACTTCTAAAGTTAAAAATTACTACCGATTTAGCTCAAATAAATTGTAAATTTTCAGATCTATTTAACGAACAAAATCTCACCCACCCCTTTAATAAGAAAGGTGGGAGTATAACCTTAGGAAATTTTATAATTTGTATAGTGTGTATGTGTTAATTGCGTGTTGTATCTGAGTGGTATGATATCAATTAGTTCATACCGATCACTGTGAATCTCTTTAAAAACAGTATACTTAATTTAACTACATGATACTTTAATTAGAATATAATTCTTGGTACTTGCTTACTAAATGTATTTACAAGCGTCACTGTAAGACAAAATACTTTCTTCTCCAGTAGTTTTCACATTGAATTGTATGCATTATTTTCAAGCTTACATTGCTTTGAGGCAGGATTCAACATTTTGGGTGTAGGACCCACGGCTGATATGAACATGAGATCAGATAGATGCTTCACATTCATTATATTTTTAATGTCAGTTAGATTAATTTGACTCGATCCCTCTCTCACAATCTGCTGCCCTCACAGGTAAAGTATTTACTAGAAATACTAACTTCGCCAGTTACCTGCGAATTTCTCGAACACATCTTTGTAAAATCATATCATAAGAATTCCGTTTGATTCGTTTGAACGTATAACTTTCTTCGTATCTCGAATTGCCGGTTGATTGCCAATCCATGTGTGACAAGGAACACGCGCCAGGTTTCAGAGCCCAATTTTGATGAAAATTCGTATGTAGGTATAATGTTTAGTTAAACATTCACAACCAAAATTATAGGTGCTGCCGCCAACAAATAACGACAGGGGATCTCAAGAAAGGTGGAACGTAAAGAGCAAGCAAATCGAATACAGAGTACGGAGAATGCCTTTTCTTTTATAAACTGTTCATATATTTAAAGTAAGTGTATATTAATGAATGCTGGCTAGGAGGTGACATGCTGGATAGTATGGCGACAATGACCGCCATCTAGAAAGCGGCTATCTTGTATATGCTGCATTTTTAAAAAATATTAATTGGGTCATGTGACAGACAGATCAATCTGTGCTGAAATGGTGCAAGAAACCCAATGACGAATTCAATTGAAGGGTAAGGGAAAAAAAAACAAGGAATGTCAATTTTTTCAGGTTCTGTGCTTTTCCTGTTGGTGAAACGTCCTACTACTGAATGGCACATTTCTTCCGTGCTGAAATGTAGAACTGTCCATAGAAAATGCGGCAAAAGGATTCGCAAACTAATTGCTTTATGAAGAATTTCAATATTAAAACTAGTTTCTCTCGAAAAAGCATTTTTGCGGCATTCCTTGTTTCTCTCCCTTTTCTTCAATTTTGGCATAACTCTAATCCTGTACAACAAAGTGACGCGTGAAATTGACCCGGATAATATGTTAGCCGAATGATGAAATAACGTTGTTGTTGAAAAAGTTGAAGGAACGAAAACCAAACGGCTATATAAGAGGTACAGTTATGTTCAAAAATATGATCTTCATGGCCGCAACATGAAGTACACTATACAGTTTTAAATACACTAACGGAAAATGAAGTCCGAATTTCAAGAAGGTGTAATCCTACGTGAAAGTGACCTTCTCCAGGACAATTTCACGTGTCATTTTGTCGTAGAGGATTAGTTACACCAAAATCGACTTCATCATTTGCTTCCTTGGAACATTCCAGCACCGATCGATATATCACATGACCCAATTATTATTTAAAAATTTGGAACCATAGTCAAGATAGCCGCTTTGAAGATGGCGGTCATTGTCGCCATACCATCCAGCATGTATCACCTCCTGTCCAATATCCTTTAATAGCCATTTGCTTTCAATATATGTACCAGTTTATAAAAGAAAAGGCATTTCCCGCATTATGTATTCAATTTACTTGCTCTCTACGTTCCATCTTTCTCGGGTTCCCCTGTTGTTAAGGTTTACGGCAGCGCCTACAATTTAGGCTGGGAATGTTTACGTAGGCACTGTACCTACATACGAATTTTCATCAAAATAGGGCTCTGACACCTGGCGAGTATTCCTTGTGAGTTCACGACAGGAATTTTATCCAGCAGTTGCACGTAAGATGTTCTACTTGCTTCTATTACCCCGGCAATATCCTGCCTTCTTTGTTGAAGTCAATTCACTAGCGCTTGAATGAACTGGTTAGGATTTATTGTGATGATCTCAACCACTACAAGTTCAGCTTTTCTGAAGAGCATAGTCTGATTGGCAGAATAGCAGGTTGAAAATGTAATCCTAGATATGTTTTCAGGCTCGTGATGCTGGCAGCATTTTTAAAAATTAATTTTTAAATTTCGGGATAGGGTACATTGCTACTGTGAAGAAACAATTTTTTAACTTCTTCGAAAGCGTCGCACATAAGTGGAATATTTTCTACAAATTGAGTATGGAAATTTGCAAAACATTCTAATCTCACTCTTTCACGCCAATCCCTAGACGTGTTCACTAAATCTTCAAGAAATTGTTAATGCAACGCTTGAAAATCATTCTACATCGCAGACACTGGACGCAACCCAAAGATAAACTGACAGTATCTTACCATTATTTTTCAATATCATTTCATTCTGGACAGCACGTGATTCTAGCTGACACTGGTTTCTCGGGGATTGATTGTAAAGTGGCTACAATTAATAAAAAATACATCTGCTGTGGATTCAGTCGCATCACCGTAAGTTCCAAGCAATGGTTAATACAATATCATATAATTAAATCTGGAAAACGTTTTAACAACGTGGCACACTCTCCAGAACTTGAATCTACATCCGTCTATACACTCTTCCATCCAGGGCTTTGCCAACCAACGTTTGCTTAAGTTATTTCTTCCCAAGATATTTAATACTGCTTCAACAGGCCTCAGCAGTTGTTTCTAAGAGTTCTACCATTTCTGAGAAAAAATTGATTACTTATAGTTTGTCGTCTAGTCAGACCTTTTACATATATTATCAGCGTTGATTTTTTCGAAAACTGATGTAGGCGTACCTTCGTCAGTTCTTCTGGAAAATATTTTCACATGTAAAGTAAGGAATTATTACAGGTAAGTTATTAGTAATTCTTACTATTTGAAGGGACAGGCGTGGCTAACAAATTATTCTTACAGGAACACGGTTCCGGTTCTTTATTTCTTACCACAACAGCGTTTCGGTCCGTTTCAATCCACTCTAAACAATGCATAAAACAATGGCTATAAGTAAAAGTTAGCAAAACCGAAAATAAGAAAGGAAATCTAGAACCAACAGAAGTGAAATATTTAAAAATGAAAATACTAATAATGAAATACTTAGTGATATCAATTTTAACTGAAAAGCGGATCATATTTAAAACTATAAAATGTCGTTAATTATACAGTTGCCTTCAATGTAAAGTTTATTTCAAAAATGTGAAATATACAATGAATAATTAAGTTCTTAAAACGGAGTTTAAAATAATTTTATGATGTAAATATAAGATAATTATGTTCTACCGATTGATTTTGTGTTGTTGCTTTAGAGAAGAGGTTAGGCAACAACCATCATATATGGAAAGAGCACGTAACAAATTTAATCATACAAAGTTGCGTTTTATCTGTTTGTTTGACGAGATATAAAATTCAGCTTGTAGTTTTTTAATACTTAACTTACCCGAAAGGTGTGTTTATACCTACAAACCTATAAGAAGCACTGCATAGGAAACAATCAGATCTGTTCAAAGTAGCAAAGAAGAAAATGACATACATTAAAAGGCAAGAAACACACACACACAAACACAAAAATCTCGACAACTCTACGGTTGGACACTGCCTTGTACTGAATCTTTTGTGCTTAACAACTAAAGAACTTGCGTCATAGGAGATACTAGATTATAATGAATTGCTTTACAATCAGACGCTAAGACTGAAGAAGTATAAATTAATTAATTAACTAAATATTTGTATGTATCATAAACAAGTGTATTTTCAGACCCATACCTTACAAATGTCAAATAATAAAATATCTAATATAAAATATTCTAATAAACTATGAAAGCTGAAAATCGGGACAATATGCGTCCCGACGAACATTGAATCGTGACGCGGGACAAGGCAGCAAAAATCGGGACGGGTGGAAACCCTGCTTGGGACGTTAAATACTCTTTTTAAAACCTAAGAATGAACAACATGGTTTTCATATCTATAAAATTTAGGAAGGTAGCAGTCAATGGAAGATGAGCTCATAGATACATGAAACACTGTAAATTACACATTTTTTTTAAAAAAAATATGATTTTGACTTTACTTTTATTTGGATAAGATAAGGGCTCTCTAACTGTAGTTCTTTCGTTGTCATACGTGCAGCATCCCGCTTACTCTTTTCTTATTTATGTACATAAGGCCGGCGACGCCAGTTTGAACCCGCACAGAAGGAACTGTTTAAACTATATTTTTTCCACTTTCCTATTATTTAAGTCATTAAGAAAAATACAATTGTAATTAATTCTTTTCTCATTAACAATAATCGGAGATTTAGTAAGCTAGTAAATATAAATAGTCGCATTTTTACAATGCCGCCTAACAGCCACTCTCGGCGAAAATTCAATGCCAGGTTTTAATACAAATTTGCCGCGCTTTTCTTCCTCCTGTGAAATTCACAGTTTG
>JAGDQP010030484.1:0-22579 GCA_022664845.1 Lepisma saccharinum | reverse complement strand
TTTTTTTTTTGTAGTTGTATTAAGAGCTGAAACCGGGTTACTTTTCCCGGTTTGCATTCCGCGTCATACGGGTTACAAGCATATACCTGGTGACTCGCTCCAAATGTTGACCCGAATGACCTAATAAATCCGTTTCAACTCTTGTTGTATTACATATACCTAAATCTTATTTTTTTAATTTCTGAAAGGGGAGAATAAAATGACAACGGGCAAATAAATCGTAACAATTGCAAAATCATGTTAGATGGTTAAAATTATCAGAAGTTAGCTTGTACAACACAAATTCGTCGTAGCAGTGTAAATCATTTCGCCGAGTGACTAAACTAACTGATTTCTCCATTTCGAAAAAATAGATGAGAATCGATTAACACTACGACCTCGGAAGAATTTGTATTGTACAGGTCGAGTTTGGGGCGGGGTCACATGCGTTCCCGTAAGGCCTGGTAAGAGAAAGTGACGCGGTTTCAGCTCTGAATACAAATACCAAAAATATTAGTTGTGCTTCTCCTATTAACGAAAATTAGTTTGCAACACTGATCCTTAGATATCTTCAAGAGGTGCTGGGGACAAACCAACTCTGATCTTGGATTCGAAGCTGCCAAACTCGATACTAACTTCTCACAGGTGATTTTTTGAGATACACCTTTTAGTTATGCCTGCGACGATACATAATTGTTCTCTTTTGTTTCCTCTTGAGTTTTAATACTACGAAATTCACGGGAACGGCTTACGTTCAGTCATTTTAGGTTTTTAGATATGCTATTTCAGAACACGCAAATAGGTTAGGTAAAGCCAGGTTAGATTCTTTTCTCACTGTACGCGATGCAAAGAACAAAGATTACGTTTAACAAACGTTCTCCGACGTTCTCTCTCTCCTCATACACAATGCAGTTTAGCATCTAGCGAACAGATGGCACTATCTACTTCTGGTTATTCTCGCTCGTCTTATTTTTCTTTTGTCATGAAATAATTTTGTTTGGAAAATGGCTGCGAAATTATTTATTCTTGTTATACTATCAGTTAATGCTTTTTGTACTTTAAAAACTTACTGCTAGTATTTCAGGTTGATTCCTCCGTTTACAATATAATTTATGACACTTTGAAATGCTGCGGGAGGATCAGAAACCAACTAAGCAGTTTCCTATACGTCCACCTATCAAAAATTGAATATAACCGTATTCTTACCGTGTATATAAATCACACATTCTAATTTACAGTGTCGCTACAGTAAAATTCCATGGGTCCGCAGGACCCCCTGACTGGACTTCTAGCTCTAATAAGCTACTTTCGTCCTTCGAGTTAATTTGTATAATTCATTAGAGAAAATAATTATTTGATTTATGTTAAATGAATCGGATTAAGCACCAGGGCCCAGGCAGCGCCCCAAGCAAGCCCCCAGAAAATCCACTTTTCCCCTTTATTTATTTGAGTGAGCCTAAAGGCATTGTCCAGAAGAACAGATCAATCTTAAGTAAAATTGCCAGAATTCAAGTCAGGTGAAACTGTAAAAGGATGAAGGATGTTTAGGTAAATGAAGGTGTTGAGAGTAAAATGTAATGGTGTTGTCATCCAAAATACTATTTTGTAATAATTTTGTATGAGCTCTGTTTCACATCCATGACGAAGATTTGAGTATGTTGTTTTGATCTTTTCACTGTTATATTCCTGTTTTAAATTAAATATGAAAGTAGTTCTTTATAAGTTATTATATGCTTTTTAATTCTGTCTTCTATGTGATCTGGTAGGTTTTCCTGTATGAAATGTTTATGTCTTGCATTTTCAATATATCTTTTCTTACGTTCTTTCAAATATGAATCAATGGGAACTATTGGAATTCTGTTATATAATTGAATTTTGCCCGCAGTCCATATTTTTTCCATATACCGTATCCAGTATCTTTCGAACATTTCTATCTTTTCCAAATTTATGCCGGAATGAAATAGTTCGTGACCATACATGACCATAGGTCTTAAGATTGCTAAGTAAAGTCTAATTTTGATGGTTTGTGAGAGTTCTGATCGAAAGTATGATTTTAGTAAATAGTGAGTTCTGAGTCCTTTTGTCTGTCTTTCTTTAATGTGCATCTTGAAGTTGAGTCTATGGTCAAGGTTAACTCCTAAGTATTTTGCGGTTGTTTTGGGTTTGATTTTTGTATTTTTGATTTTTTTAAATTTCTCTTTTTTTTTACGAGTTCCCCTAACTGACGGATAGAAAATAATGAACTGAGTTTTGTTCTGGTTCAAATGCAGTTTCCAGGTTGTGCACCATGAAACAAATTCGTTGGTTTTTGTCTGTAATTGTTTAATTGCAACTCACAGTTTCCCTTCAAAACGAATAAAGCTTTCGCCTTTACAGTGTGTTTACATTCATATTAATTATACTTCAAAGATCGGTTTAATAATGATGCAAGTTTAATTTCCAGGAACATTAACTCACACACAGTGTTCAAACAAAAATACAGAATTTAGAAAGCGGACTAACAGAAAAAAATACAATTACTTGTTGATACATTCTATCTAGTGGAGACAATATTTGTCAAGTAATTAAACCCTTGCAACTTAAATTCCTGTCCTTCCCTCTATGAATTGTTTCCTAAAGTATTTTACAGATGCCAAAAACAGATTTTGTTGACGGAGAATACGAAATCTAGAATATTTATTCAAGTTCCGTCCAGAGATGAAATTGAAAACAACGACTTATGCTGATTCCATGATAGTCACACAACTTGTTTTGCTCTGAAATTTCCAAAAAGGAAGACATATTCAAAAATACTAGAACAGACCTGCAGGTTACACGAAAGGCATCACATATTCAGATTTATTTGACAGACCTTTCATTTTAGTACTGTGAAATTAGTGTTTGAGTTAAACTTGGTAAACTTGATTTTTATATGAGCCAGTTTAGTAATTTTGGACTTCGACCCGTCACGATTCACCCTTTAACGATTACAATCCACACTCATGCCCCTACCGAGACTCGAACTCGGGGATTCGGGTCGGTGTCCTACCGCCGTAGACCGCACTGTTATTTTAGTTTTATTCTAAACTCAATGTTTAAAATAAGATAAAACATGCAGGAATAACCGACAAAGTATTAAAGATCCAGTTGTGGGTTTTCCGCCATTTGGAAAAAAATAGTTTACCATCTTGGATTTTACAACTGCACTTAGGTAATGAGACATAACTCCTACACCAATGACCATAGAAGGTTCGTTCCTTTTTATTAAATGTCTAATATTACGAGCAATATGAAAGTCATTATCACTTTTCCTCTACGAGTAGCAATTTTGCATAATTTTAGGATAAAATAAAAATGTTGACCTGCTTTGAGTTGATCTTCCTTACGTCGTACAGATTCAAAATGTGATAAAAGTGTTCAAATAAAAGTTGTAGGAAATGTTATAAGCTTTAAACTGATGTATATATTGCCACAATAATAATGTTGTAGCTGCAAATATCATGACATAGGAAAGAAACTGGTCTATATCAATGAAAATAGTACAGGGAAAATACGCTTCAGAATTTAAAAAACAACAATAAAAATTATTTTCTGCTATTTTATGCAGAAACATGTGCCGAATAACATATCAAATTTTTACAGAATTTAGAGTAGAATTTACAGAAATGTTCTTTTATGGTAGTTCGTTCCCAAAAATTGAATTGTGAAGTCATTAGGACCAACAAGTTGATATTTGGCTTCACAAAATATGTGAGCAATGTGGCGGTCATTTTGTCGCACACACAAAGCAATTAATTTTCCATAAACCCCTATGGATCCTGAGTAACAAGTGATGTTTAATAGTGGCTCAATCGTTCTGAATCCGTTGCTGGACATGGTATGGTCATTTATTCCTTTACGATAAACTATGTTTCCAGATGGCTCTACAAAAGAAATGAATGGGCATAAGACCAGATAAATGTGGGCGCCACTCGATGGGCATTTACCGACCGATCAATTATCCCGGATATTAGTAATGAGATTACCAATATGTGTTGCATTGCAGTTTGTATTGCATATAATTCTGGTTATATACAAAAGATTACCTCGAGCTTTCTTTTATTTCTCAATGTCGCTTGTATCGTTTGGCTTCTAGAATCGACTGATATGATTTGAGGTGATTCTTGAGAAATAAATTTAAGGAAATGATAACGGAGAAAATCAGTGGAGGGTACATTTATAATAATAGTTACAATCCTAGTAATTGTTGGGAAGATTAGCATAGAAACCCACGACATAAATTAATATGTAATAAATACAGTAGAACCCCGGGAATCCGAACTAATTAGGACTGAACGTTGTTTGAATTTTGAAATATTTGGATTATCCGATAAACGCTACGCAGTAAATGTACCAGATCATCGTTTAGTGAATTCTAATAGGATATACAAACGTTGACGGTGTGTCAAACATTAGTGTATAGCAAGGGTGATATGGAGGCGCGACGTTCGTGACCTTGAGTGTGAGTGAAGTTGACGGCACGGGCTAAAATAGTCGATCAGGTAAGCGAAAAAATAAAAATCCTTGAATAGAAAACTTAATTTTACAATCAATTTCAGTTCGGAGGTGTTCGGATTATCCGAAATTTCGGATTCTCGGGGTTAGGATTCCCGGGCTTATGCTGTAAATGTTTTATTGTAGAGTTACGCAAGCTCACGCTTAGTTTAATAAGTCAACTCATCATTGAATAGACTTGATGGGATTATTTTGATTATTACAAAATATACTGTGAAAAGAAACATGTGCTAATCACTGGTAAATTCTATCATTAGGTTATTTAAGTAGCAAGAAATAGAGCACTGCGGGGCAAACAAAATGCAGTAATTTTCTCAAAGCGCTCTTAACACATGTTAATGATAGTGCGTGCCTTTAACTCACATGACCTCAGCTTACATGGTTTTAGCTTCTACAGTTTCGCAATTCGTAGCATTAGCTCTCCAGGAGTGAATCTGCCTGTTTTGCCTTTTCCTTCTACCAAGGAAAGAGGTTTGGGAATAATTCAGTTAAACGTACTTTGAATGATATCATTGTTATTTCACTTCCAAGTTAGTTCCAAGCTCACAGCAGTGTTATATGACATTTGTAGAGCATTTACTAATACAAGGCTATTTAATAAACTCTGTTCTTTAATAAAAGGGGGAAATAAAACAAAAACATCTTAATTTTGGCTACAATTCAATTTCCCTAATACATCTCCTCCAACTCCTTTGTCTCTTGGTGAAGAAGGGATGTTAAAAATGAAAAATAATAACTGTCAACCATATCCGGTTGTAGAAAATATAATTGCAAATTATTATTTCAAATCTGACAGCTAGAAAAGTCATTTCCTATTTCATAACGTTACAGTGCAAAACATTCATCTTTTGGTATTTTAATAGCGAGAACATTTATGTAACCATCAAAATGTCTATTTACGATTAATTTGACGAAGATAAATTGCTCTGTACGTGTTCCGAAATGACAACAGGAACACAAAAACCGTACAATATTGCTCTAGTGCTTTACATTTTGTATAATGCAGACAATGTAATTAGCATAAGTATTTAGATACGTACCCTAGTGAATTTTGTACCAGTATTTTCCTGTACTGATATAAAAATATCTGTCTGTGTGTATATCGTTGTGTTCTACTGGATATCGCGTTCGATATCCTTTTATTGGATTCAAACAATTACAGTATACAAGTGTCTTTGAAATTTCACTTTTCCCGTCTGTCTGTCCGCCTAGTAATGCATGCAAAGACCACAATAAAATAAGAGACTTGAATTTACTCCTCGTTTTTTGTTGTGATTAATCTTTAAGAGCAGGTCCTTTTGTTTTAATTAGATTCATCCATTTAAACGAATTCACGCAAATTTTACTGTACGCATTTTAGTACAGCGTCATTGGGTCTGCCTTCAGCCTATAACTTAAACTTTGTATGCTTATTTGTCATCATTGGTTTATTATATAAAAAGGGAGAGGTGTGTAGAAACGTAGCTGATAGAAATATAGGCTTTAACGTTACTCTTTGAAACTATTGTTTTTTACCATACAAATCCCATTTCTCAGCCTCTTTATCTTAATATACTTTTTGTCGAAAGACACAAAGTCGCTAAAGCTTATAAAGAACCTTGTATATTGAAGATTCTACGAGAAAGATGTATTACGAGAAAGTGATAAAGAGAGTAGGCAAGAGATCAAAAATACTAGTGACAATAGGGAAGAGAAAATTAAACTCTTTAGGACATTGACTGTGCAGGAATTGCGTACTGAGGGATGCAACTAAAGTAGTAGTTAATGGGAAAAAGAGAAAAGGAATCCAACTCCTCGATAGGATTAAAGAAGATTATGACGAGACAAAAACAAGGCAATGAATGTCCGCTTTCTCCTCTTTATGAATTGAGTGAATGTAATACGTTTCCTTATAATTTTTATACAGAATATTACGTATTAAATATACTGTAAAAGTGCAATTCTTGTACACTTTAAATCACTGTTAATCATGTCTCTATATTTGTACATGCTGTGCACTATTATTTACCCTGATAAATATAGGCACATTGATCTTTGTATCGCATTTCGTCAATAAGCAACGAGTAACGTGCATGTTATTTGTATATGTCGGTTGATATTAAAAAACGATCACAGAGGCCACTCGAGTTCTAACCTCGCTAACACTAATTTTCTCCTTTTTCTTAAGCTACCAAAATATTCTCACTGGTGTGTAAATTTTACAGCATGTCCTCAAGTAGGAGCCGGGGATGGGAAAGTACACAATTAATAAAGATTTGGGTCATCTAAGAGAAACAACGCACTTCACTTACAATAAATAGCTTCCACTATATTTAAGGAAGTTGGAACAATTTAGATTAATTTTATATTCTCTGCGGTTTCTATCTAATGTTCCTAATTACTATCAATCTTTATCTACGGTATTTTGACCTTTAATTCTGCATCTATTTCCATCTTCATCAATTTTGTCCCTTCTAATAATAACATGGCAATATGGTTCAAGCCTTAATACTAAGAATATTTATAAATAATTTTTGGTTGATCTATTAAAAAGAAACCATTTTTTTAAATAAGTTTATTAGACTTACCACGCCTTAAACTACTCTTCTACATAATTTTTATTACTACGCAGTTTATCCAACGAATACCAGATTTCTACATTTTAATAAAATATATTTTGTACTTTCATTTACGACCTTTAGGCATCTCAGACTCAGAACGGGGCGAAATAAATTTGTAAAGTAGTCGGTTAGAACTTAGTTTGTAGGTACGATTTGGCTTGTGAATCTGGAAAAAACTCAGTCAAAATGGGTGCCTGTTGGCATCCTTCCCAGAACCTTGCAGTTACTAGGCCAACGCTCTACCAACTGAGTTTCTTCCGCTCCGTTTATAGAACAGAGCTATTAAGTTTCTCATCGTAAAATGAACAGTTTTCAGCAGATAAATATTCCAGGTGAATGAATACAAGTAACACTGAGAAGTAGCAACAAATACTACCAGCTTATTTGAGAAACAATTAGTTAAAATTCGATAAACGAATCGAGAGATGATTGTCCTTGTAGTTAGACACATCCACCCCTATTGTCTAGCTTTTACGGTCTTAGACATCAAATAACAACGAGGAAGCACGCAGATTCATGTCATCCTGCTGTCTCCCATTATATCTGAGGTATTTCAGCGTTTTTCTACACTCAGAATTTTTGCGTTTTACTGAGTGAGGGTTAAATGAAAACTCGGTGAAGATTAGCCGAGTTACGGTAAAAAATATCCTTTTTGAAGAAATGCTGAGGGTTATTTTTGCCGAAAGTAATTCGGTTAAAGGAGAATTACATGTTTTGCAGAGCAAATGGGTTATTCTTGGTAACAAAATCGACAAAAATATTTTAACCCACTTACACGGTTACTTTAGGCGACAAAAACGTCAATTTTTATCTTCTTCCCAATTTACCCTAGTACGTGGGTTATATTTGACACTTTTTCCTCGGTTGCAGTTAACCGTTTTTCAGAGTAGATTTGGCCGCGCTTTTTTTAAACCGAGTATCTCGGTTACTTTGAAAATGGTGGCCGTTCTGTGCATGCGTGCAAACGTACCGTAACGTCCAACTTTTGCCGCCATCGGCCCGGCGACGGCGGTGTGATAGTCGGGAAAAAGTCGCATTTAAAGGCGGTCCACCGGCTGCCCGACGTCAAATAGGCGCGTTAGGCAAACATTCCTGTTGTCAAAGGGGCCTAAAAACGAAACTAGGAGTGATCTCACTTGCAGTGTACCAAACACACCACTACATTTTGTGAAAAAGTTTGGCAAAAGGGTGGGAAAGTTTCTTTTCCTCCCTTGTTCCGACTATGGGGTTGGGATTTGGTCGGAACTGAGGAAAATGCCTACCATGTTCTAACAAGGCGGAATTATGGCGGCAAGAATAGTCAAGAAGAAGGCGGGAAATCAATTATCTGAGACAGTCAGCAGACAGTCAAGAATTTTAATTAAAATCAGTGATAGTCACGATACATCTACAATAGTCATTAATTTCTTCATTACAGAGATTAAAAAATCAATTGCAAATGTCAGTTAGGATCGTCGGGCTTCACTCGGCGCTTATTCTGAACCCGACTCTACACCGACGGTTGAAATGTGGGCGGCAGCGTTTGTATGGGTCAAATTCTGTCCAAATATCTAATATTAAAATATGCTTACTACATTAAAACATATTTATCTCATAATTTCATTCGTTTTTTTACAAAAATCTGTAGTGAAAATATAAAAAATACAAAGCAAGCAAATATAATGAAATTGACTACATTGTTTGTTCTCGTTTGCATGTTGAAAACATTGAATTTTAAACTATATTTCAACGCACATTTAAATTTCGTTAATAGGGCGTTAATATATGACATAGATTTCGCTTTATGTGTGTTTTCTAAGTCGACATATTACACTTATTAAGAAATACAAATTTAGTAGTGAAGCTATAATCAAGGTGCTAAAGAAGAAAAACTGCACATAAGAAAGAAAAAAAGGAAAGTATTCTTTACTTTTATTTATATATGATGGTTAAAGACTGCCGGTTAATACAGATACCGTAAAAGAGCAGCAATTTCACAACGTGGATCCATGGATGGGTGGATAAAACGACGAGCTACCAACGGGAAGTGCAAAACGTTCCCATTGGTAGCTATAGCTACCAACGAGACCCTGTGAACCCCACAACAGCCACTGAGATTATTTACTGTTGGAAAATTAACACCGTAAGTAAATTATGATGAGAGCAACGGATAAAATGAAACAATTGTGTGTATACCAATAGAAACTTAACAATAGTTGAAATACTCGTCTAAATCTAGCGAGGAAACCGCTAATTTGTTACCCACTAACTGAGTAATAGTTACCCAGGTATTCAGTAAAAACTACAGAGAAAAAGGGTAATGTTTACTCACTCACTCGGCAAACGTAACCCAGAAACTCGGTAAAATTAACCCAAGGGAAAAGGGTAATTTGGAAGCACTACGAAATTTTAACCGAGATACTCGGTTACTTTTGCCCAGCAACTCGGCAACATTAACCCAAGTTAAAAGGGTATTTTTACACTTTACTCATTTTTACCCGAAGAATTCAGTATTTTTGTCCAGAAAGTCGGTAAAATTAACCCACAAAACAAGAGTTATTTTACGCAGTACGACGTTTTATCCGAGGAACTCTGGTATTTTTGCCCAGAAACTCGGTAAGCTTTACCCAGAAACAAAGGTAATTTTTACGCACTTTAACCGAGAAACTCTGTTCAATCTTCCGAGAAAAGGGGTAATTTTTGCTCACTCAACTCGGCAATAGTCACCCAGCAATATCGGCTTAACTTTACCCTGTACGTACTCGGTTAATTTAATCACTCATCTCGGTAAACAGCAAGTTCGTTCAATTTGCCGTCAAACTGGGTTAAACGAATAGATAAAAATCTACCGAGTTGTTTTCGGCTAAAATAACTGTCTACTCGGTGTGCTACATAGTGTCCCTGCAGCTCGGTTAAATTTAACCGTCTTACGGCTAAGTTAACCCTGAAAATTTTCTGAGTGTACGTTCACCAGGCAAATGCCGCAATGGCAGCAGAATAATTGCCCATTTGCTCTTTTCACCATCCCTTTTTACAGAACATCAATGGAGGAATGACGGGTGTTTTGATGGCTCGTATTTAAATTTAAATTAAGCGCAGAGAGATGAAACCCTCGCGTACCAACCTCGCGTACTAGCTTATATACATAGACAAAGTCAGCCTATTAATCGTCTACGCTTCAAACTAGGAAGTAGGAATATTTGCCTTACGTTGGATCCACGCTCTAATATATCCTAACACCCACTCTATAAATGTTTTACAGCTAAGAAATCTTGATTAAAGTCTTTCCAACTTTAGTGCAATTTGTTTGTCAGACGCATTCCAAAATAATGATCCGTATTCTAATTTCCATTTACATAGAAGAAGAAAAGGATTATCAACGTTTCAATGGGTACATTGATAGAGCGTCCACCATTAATGTAGAAAGAAAAAAAAGGGGCTTGTAACTGCTTTTCGCTTCTCTCCTCCCTCTGCCATGCATATATCACTTTCAAATCCTATTTACGCAGTGCATTTCCAGGAAGACAGCATCATACGTCAAGTAGCCACAGAGGCAGTATTAGCTTTATATAAGAGGTTCTTTACTTTTTCTCCCTTTCCATACATTTTCTTATTTCTTTAAATTTTACTTCTTTTGCAAAAGCCAAACTTAGTATTGTCAGCCACCAATTGTTGCTTTTGTTAAGAATATGATATTTTTCTCATCACAAATTTCGTCAGTTATTCCACTAAAAATAAATCTTCTGCTCAGATCAGGTGATGGAATCATGTGAGGAATATTTACGAGGTGATGTAGATATGGAGTACGTCATTGCGAATTCTCTTCTCTCTATTTGTATTCTGAGGATGACATTTCATTTTTTTCGAAAACCTAGCCACGAATTACAAAACATTGATTCTTGGAAAACAAATACTTTGCTATTGGCTTTCTCTATCTCATTACTTTTACCACCTATCCCAATTTTACCTAGTGTATTTAATTCTATTGGCTTTAGGAAGAAATACAGTTCTTCCACAATGCCAATAAAGTATTTGTTGGTTATTAAGCGCAGATAATTAATTTTCTATGCACAGTAAAGATACATATAAAAAAAATCCATATGAGGGTTCAATCAAGGCAAATATTTGTATGATTCAGAAAAATACCGAAACGTTCTGCAACGGCATAAATCGAAGTTTAAACTCTTGCAACCTTGAGGAACAGTTTAATTGCCAAAAAATTCACAGATAGTTCGTTTAACCAGAGTTTCACTTTAATTTAATTCTATTACTTAAAATGGCTATTGACTCATTAATTTTGTGACTAATATTTATCCCCAGAAATATCTTCAATATTTAGTTGATTTTCTCTAATTGATTTGGTGGAGAAATTTACTCGCAATGAAACATACAACAACTCAGGTTAAATCATTAATTTTCTGGCAGTTTTCAATGAATATATATATATATATTATCAAGGTGGCTAATTAGCCGATTTCTCCAGCTAACAACCTCCATCCGCCGTATAGGACAGATGAATAATATTCGAAATAAATCAAGGGGCCACGGTGGCTCAGTTTGCAGAGCGCTCACCTCTGGTGGTAGAGGTCGTCGGATCGATTCCTGCTCATGCCATGTGGGCTTTTTTTGGACAAACACCGTGTAAGTAGGTTTTCTCGGGGTGCTCCGTTTCCTCAAACTTACTTCATTCTACCAGTTCATCCTATCATCATCCAGACGGCCTGATTCATAGTTCCCTAAAGGCTTTAAATTAAATTCAAATTCGAAATAAACCAAGAACAAGATCAATGGTACCGATGAGAAAATCTCACATCAATTAAACGGACACCATATTGTGCGAATTTGTTTCTGACTTTATGATTCGAAGGAATAACGAAAGGTGACATATCACCTATGAAAGTTCTATCAAGGACTAACATTGTTTACGAAGAGACGGCCATTGTTTCTAAGCATTCCCGTTTATTCATTTGCATGACTTTGTCTAAATAGCAGATTTTTTGAACCAATTGACCTGCTCCGACACTATCTTATTCCAATTTCGCGTGTTTCCACTATAAATACAACGAACACACCACCATTGCCAGGTACTAGCGTGGTGCAGTGGTAACATGTTGGCTTAATGATTAAAAATCCCGGGTTCGAATCCCTGCGAGGGGTAAAATTTTTCTCTCAAAATATCATTTTATATGTTCATATTTTATTATTAATAATGGCTTTCTTACATTTTTCGTAAATTATCTTAAATTAAGGACCATGCAAACGTCGAGATTGGGTTAGGTTAGATGTGGTCATGTATCTTTACATTTTACACTCTGGGTTAGGTTAGATGTGGTTATGTATCGTCAAATTTTCCACTCTCGAAGCCGATCAATTAGCTCGTGAAAATAATTGCTAAAATTAGGAGGTTTTCTACCCAAGAAATCAAAGGTACGTGCTACCTGCTAACTCTCAAATACCCGTTAAATTAATGAGTACCAAACGCTCATTTTGTTTCTTTTAAATAGTGGGTATTGTATTTAGGGCGTAGATTTCAAATGTTATGGTTTTTGAACTTTGCGGATGCATTGAATTTTATGGTATCTTATTTAGAATCTAGCGTTCTAAGAAAGGTTAAAATGTACCGAAATGTACGTGTGAGGTGTACGAAGTCTTTTGTGAGTGTGAGTGGGTTCATGATTTTTATTTTTTGTTTCTAGAGAGAGCAATGTAATCCAATTTACTTGTTAATTAACATTTGTTCAAGAGATGACATCGTAAAAAGCAAGTTTGTTTAATTACTTCACAACAAATGAGAATTAACCTGTTTTAATTAAGATTTGAAATGTTAAAATGCTTTTAATGGTGGGTACGTAATGATGTTTAATGTCCAGACATTAAATATATAAATTAGCTTTAGAGTGATATCCTTCTGCAAACTCATATAAGCTAAGTTAGATACATATTATTAGGAAACAATGCAAAACATTTTCCTTAACTTTATTTGCAGTTTAACTAAGACACGTAAACAGTTATGCACAGATTAACTAATATCCAAGAATAAATATTTAAAATATGTACTGAATAAAAATATTTTTCTCTAAGATCTTGCGTGCCGGAAATTTATTATTGCCATGCAAAGTGTTACACTGGTTGACGAAAGGTGACATTACGCTTTTGTAATATGTTACTCCTTGTGAGAATAAGAAGACGCAAATATCGACAGAATTGCAACAAGAATCATGAAGAATGGTAGTTCGAAGAAAAATTCCGAATATCACATTTCTGATGATAGCACTGAGTCCAGACCAAATAAGCGACCGAAATATGCGATAGGGGATCGTAATACGCTTCAATAACTTTCAAACGGTGTATAACACGGAAATAGGTGAAGGGATTCAAAAGTTATTACTTTTTGTTTTAGCCGAATGATAGAAGTTTCAAAAAAGATAGAAAAGTGTGTCTGTCATTCTGATTGTCTTTTTGCTTTAGACCAGTTGAGTTTGGGGGTCAATTGCGGTCTTCATAGAGACAAATGATGCTTATTTTAATAGGAGTTACCATGTTTGAGATACGGAGTCTACCATGGTCCAAAATCGACATTTTGTATGAAGACTATGCACTTTTTTAATAGGCAGCCTTACAAAATAAGTGATATCATAACAAAAACCACTTCGGGGTAAAGGGAAGAGTGACGCAAGAATACTACTCACAAATAAGTGATATCCATTTTGCAAGTGATTTTGTTTGTCTCAGTATGGCGGAAGGGAGGATACTAAGTCCCTTAATTTTAATAATTTTATTACAAGGGAAACACTTCAGCTATAGTGGCACAAAAATTTCACTCGCAAAATGGATATAACTTTTTGTGAGTAGTATTCTTGCGTCACTCTTCCATTTTCCCCGAATGTTTTTTTGTATTGATTTATGTTTTCTTCCAGTTTATTCTAACAATTACAATTGAAGATCTGAATTGAAAAACATCCCAAATCCACCAGAGCATATTTTTCAGGAGGAACGAAAAACAGTCCGAAGTGTTCGTATGTTATCCTTCTTAGTGGAAATTATTTTCATTAAAAGGTTTCTGTGGTGGAATCAGGATCAAATATTTATGCAAGTGGAACATAGATATCGACGAACAGAAAAAATCCAAGCTCTTAAAAAGTGGACTTGGTATGTTATTTAATTAAGATCTTCAATTGTCCCCAAGTAGTACATGATGCACAAACTTGACGCACCTTGTCCGGCTTCAGTTGAGATAACTCAACCAAACGTATAAGCATTTACTTAGACTACGGTTCAATACAACCAAATTTTAGATGGATTCTACAACAGCATGGAATCTTTGCTGTATTGTAGTAAGAAATATATTTTCAGCCTTAAGATGAACGACCTGGAAACCGTGTGGATTGGGGCGCTAAGTCAGCGACTCGAAGGCTTTGAATCCCAGCTGGGGCATGGATGTGAATTTTAACTAGCATCGCATTCATAATTGTGACAAAGTTACAAAAAATGGCCCATTTAAAATAAAGTTTACAAGTTTACCTTAAGAAGAAATAATTAATAATAACGCAACATAATAAAACACTTCTTTCCTCATGGAACTCCTGTCACATGTTCATAAAAAAATTCTCAGAACTTATCAAATATATAATCAATTTCCACGTAAATTCCTTCAACATCCCAACTAATATTAGAACAATCTTCACAGTATTACATTCATCTCTTTTCCCTGAAAATCACACACATCATCCCCAATGCAGGAATGTGATCTATTTCATATCAGAAATTTAATAACAGCCATATTCCAAGCCAGGTCTTGACAACCGATTGTGGCAATTACTGGATATATTATGAGGCCTTTTTAATGAGTCTAGAAGGAGGTTTTCATTTACCTGGCAATGACAAATCACAAACCTAGAGACATCACAATTAGGTAACTAGTCTTAGGCAACAAAACACAATTTCATTAAAAAATCTTGCCATTATTTTGGGTTACATAACGTTATTAAAGAATCAATTTAACAAGACAGAAATGGTGAGAAGTCGAATCAGGGGCCTGTGCACATGTGCCAGCTTAGAGAATGGAGTGTCCTAATTGGGTGATCTACGCATCATCGGAAAAGTTTCACCGAGATTTTCCAACAATACCTCAACCGTCATCATAGCTTCTGAATTGGAAGTTATCGTTTGTACCCATTAATTACTATGGAGATATGGGAATCAGTTCGCTTGTGACTCGCTAATTCAATCTGAATACTCTTTATGGATTTTCAATTTTATCTCCTAGACTCTTCTGACGACACCTCAACCACCTTCGTAACCCTTGAAGTTCCTAAGTTGAAAGTTTCAGAAAGACAGACAGACCAATAGACATAACTCTAATATAAGGTTTCCCAGTTTTTGCTGCTAAAGTCTAAAATTGAAGAATGGATATGAAAAGTTATTGAAAATAATATTTGTAAATAGTAATTGCATAATACACAATAATTGATAATACGCAAAACAATCTGAAATATTTATCAGTATCAAAAATCTGTATTTATAATAATAATAGTGTATTTATAATAATAAAAATCTTGGTGTTGATGTTATTAATAGTAGTAAGCTTAGGGAAACCTATGGAAACCTTAGTCAGGATGCCCAGGACCGGAACTTCCCGTTGTTGAATAGAATGCTCATTGATTCTGCAAGTCCTTCTCTTGTGGGGGTATCACGCCCACAATTCTCAAGCGCAACCACAACTTATAATTTTCTACGATTAAAAAATCGGTAGAAACCGTGCAAACATCCACTTACATCCTGCCAATTGTGATTTTACACCCCTAAACTGAAAATGCTGGAGGGTGCTGCAGTACCCAGTTTCAAAATAGAAATAAGAACATTGTAATGATATTGCGGTACATGTCTATTTCTATCTGTTTTCTTAATAACGGAAAGTAATTTGCATATATAAACTCACGAGATACATTTTTATACAGCGTGTGTTATTGTAAAACATACGCTTACTTGTAGGGGATAATACTGTTTGAAACAGCTACTTCATTAAAATTGTTCGGTAGATGTCTCCAATTTTTGTTTCAATTACCTTACCAACTTTAAGAAGGACCACCCAACTTTTTAACAAATACATTACAACTTTTGGTAGTTTTATTAATTCTTCTATCGAACCATGCGCGTTGTACACAAACGTATACAGTATTCTTTTCTAGATGGTCATTAAGCTGTTTCCCGTGTATGTTTCTCACGATAGGCATAATGAAAATTCAATACGTAAACGTACACATTAATCAATGATTTTCTGTGCAGGACCTCTGTTTTTTCTTAATGTCAGTTTTTCACACGTTTTAAGCAGGGAAGAAGATTATAATATACATTTTGTCATTTTCTCTAAATGCCATATTTCTATTTCATTTGTTCAACTATATGCAAGTGTTATATATTATTGGTTGAACAAATGAAATGATATAATATATAGTAATATGGCATTTAGAGAAAATGACAAAAACGTTATAAGAGAGGTAAGTGACGAGTTATACAAGGCAAACGCAGAGATGGTACCTTTAATTTATTGGAAGGTTTTAGCTTTTTGAAGACTACAGAGATTGGTTTCAAGAATTGGATCTCAGTTCTACCTCTCTGAAGAGTCATGAAAGCGATCTTTGCTTCACCCTTTATGCTGAAGTTGTTGCCATTCCTTCCCATTGTTGCAAGTTCATTTGATCACATTCTGTTTCTATGCTTGGTTTCTCTACCTTTGCCTGTTCTGCCATGACTTTCACTTTCCAATCTAAAGGAAATTCTGCCAAAGATTTTGTTTCGTGTGATCTACAAAGAAGCAGCTACACACCAAAACTGTGGATAGAAGTTCACAGTAAGAAGCAGACGGGTTTTGATGAAAATACCTATCTTTTCTTGGTTTTCCACGAAAGTTCTTCCAACTTCGTTTCGAGAAAAGCTGGACAAAAAATAACAAGAACACTCCGAGACAAAGATCACATTAATTATCTTATACCCACGCATGGAACACTGATTGTTTTCTAGCCCTCGAATAGTTTGGGATGTCACGGAAGTACATTTTCCGTGTCGGCACTTTTGTTTTCCCCTGTGCGTCTTTTCTGTTTTATTACCTGTGCAGTCAGAAATATGAGTCGTTTACCTTCTATGAAGAAGAAAGAAAACTATTGACTTACATTGCTTAAATTCGTTAAAGAATTTCCCACCGTTTTCGGTCTTTGGCGATCACTTAAATTTTATTGCAGAAGATCAGAAATTCTAAAATAAGAATCAAAACTCTTTTACCAATGTGTTCTGGAAAGTGTTCTCACGAGATCAGCAGAGTAAAAGCAATTCAATTGTATAGGAAAAGAAAGGGAGGCGTCCATTAAGTATGCAATCGTAACAATTACTACATAATGACAACTAACCGCTAAGAAAGATCCAATCTAGAATAGCGAATAAAGCACAAGTTTTTAGAGTATTAAATACATGGGAGTAAATGGGAGAGTTAAAATTTAAAATGCATTTTACGAGATATCACCTCTCCTGGACATCCTCTTTCTTCTCATATTCTCCTCAATGGTATTGCCCATCGTTTCAAGAGCTCTTCCCATTTTCTAGGTAAATATGAAAAAACCAAATTTGGTCGTGATTCACATTGTAATCTCTCCGCACTTACCTCGAAAATAAAAAGTATGTCTGCTCTGGAAATCTTCGACAAAGAGCATAATTCATCTGTTTTATATTCCAGAAGCTCTTTGTGGGTATTTCGAAAGGTGCAGGGTTTATTATGTCAATAATAAATACTGTTGTCGTTAACTAGAAGCATAACTTCAAGCTCGTCTCGAAGACGCCATGTTATCCCATGAGTGTATTTGATTCAAACTTCAACTAGTCATTAACTTTACCTTAATCATAATAGTACTAATTGGTGGCGCCTTTTAATTTTGTTTCTTTATCTGCATTGGTTCTTGAAGAATTAATGGGAAACGAAAACAAATAGGTACACCGACCACCGAATTGACACACTAAAAGAGATGAGTAGTCTCTTAATGGTAAAACTAATTTCACACCTTCCTTGATTTTAAAGTTATTTCATCCTTTCGAGCACAAGTCAACTTTACGATTCTCGAGTGTGTTTTTTAAATAAAATTTTGAAAATAAGAACACCTCAAGCACTTGGAACTATTCACCTCTCGCATACAACTAAATGCTCAACGTTGTCCTCATCGTAACAAACAATACCTTCACATATTATTTGTTATGGACATAATAGGACATTGACAGTTTACATAAATTGTTAGAGTTTTCGAGCTACGATTTATCGACACTGTAAGTGACCTTGCTTGATTCAATTGTTTCGTGTATCTACTTTGCAGTGAGAGCTGCTGCTTCTTGTCAGTCGCGTGTGCCATTAGAGCAGTGAGTGAGGAGGAAGTGCCTTCGACAGTACAATAAAAGATTACTGTTAAGTTTTTGGTAAGAGCACCAAGTTCACAAATTTTCATCAGGCAAGATTGGAACGTGTAAGAGACATTCTTTTGGGTCTCAAAGAGGAAATTTCATAATGGTTGTCTACATGATCGCAGGACAGTGAACGCAGACTATCAATCCTACTTATTGTATGGACTAGTAAAGCAGATGTTGAGGACCAAAAGGAGGAAAGTTGGAGATTGTCTTTGGGCTCTCCAGAAAAACGAAGACTATATACGACGCACAGACCATCAAAGCACTTAGGTGAGATTTACTGCCATATCCTCATATAGTCCATACTTGACCCTCAGGGATAATCCCCTCTTTGCAAGGAAGAAGCACAGTCTAGTAAGGGGAGGTCATTTTTAGGACAACAATTCGGTTATCAAAGCTATTCGAGAGTGGATACACAGAACTATGAAGGACCTTCTTTTAAAGAGCGTATAAAACAACTTACAGATCGTTTGGAAAAATGTATTTCAGCACAAGGAAAGTGCATTACCTCGAATAATGAAGCATGTAAGTAAATCTTCCACCTTTTGAATAACCATATTCTTATTCTTTAAAATCAGACCTACCGTGTTAAAATACTATGTAACAAAACAAAGCTATTGTTAGATTTCATGTACTAGTGTTTGTACACTCCTCAATAATGAACCTAATAACAATGGAAATGATGAACTGCCATATATTTTTAACATATGTTAATTTCTATAATTTTCATCCTTTAATAATAGAATGGCGATTGTTCCCTTCAGATAAAAATTCATCTCCAAGAGAAACTATTCATCGCCGACGAGCTACAGCAAGTTGTTTTGCTATAATACGTGATTAAGCAAGAATCGATCATTACCTTAATTTCTTTCCTTCTGTGGGTATGGATCATTCCATTTTTAATTGAGAAAAGAAAAATCCAAACAAGTAATTGCAATAGTGTCCCATTTTCGACAAAAATTAATGATATTTTCATTGCTGTTAAGCATTTTATCAAAGCCTTGGAAATGGAGTCGTTAGTAAACTACATTCACATTTAGGGATAATTTTATATAATATTCTGCGTACTAATAACGCTTAATTGTTTATTTTATCTTCATTCTAATGGTCACGTTTAACCTTAAGTGATTTCTTTTTTTTATATTTTGTGGCCTGTGGTTCTTTTGAACAAAGTTCAATTATGTCTTTGCGCTGTGCCCTCTTTGTGCTTTCCACCATTCTGGCAAACAAAATTTCCACCAGCTGTGCTTTGGTGCACTACGAGGAGAGCTGTATTGTGAATATTAACAATGTCGTTTAAAAGAATATGTAGGTGGTATAGGTAATTTCATGTGCGTGTGTTAGTTCCTTTTTGTTTCGTATTGAACTCGAAACGGTATGTGGTTGAAAATTATTTGCAAATTTTATAATTGATAATTATCTAGAGTTAAAAAACATTACAAGAAAATATACTTGTTAATTTGATCTTGTTACAAAACTTATACCACGATCACCAGAACATGGCTTCCAGGTTGAAGAAGAATAAAATCTGGATATACAACATAATTACAGAAATCACTACAATAAACTAACAAATAACAAACTTATAATTAATGAACTATTTTTAAATATGTTTCAGAAATAAGCAATCAATATGCACCAAAGAACTGAAATAAAAAGGTTTTCAAAGTAAACTAACAAAGAAACGTTTTGCTTTTTTTTAGCGAAAGTCTGAATCAAGATGAATTTAAGTAAAATGTTACAATACATGGTAAAAACTTTGGTAAACCTTATTCTTTATATGGACTACACACGCATGCATATGGGTCATACCTATTAAAATCCATACCCATGCCCCTGCCGAGACTCGAACCCGAGATCCTCGAGCCGTTGGCCTACCTCAGCAGACCGCACGGCCACCCGGCCGGCACTACAAAACATGAATATACGGCAACGCACACAAAACCATTTTGAGCGAATCTATACCCCACTACGCCAGCAAAATTTGTTAAATATTTTCAAATAGGATTCCTTTATGTATCTCAGTTAATTTGTAATTTGATCTGGCAAATTAGTGCTGTTTCTATTTTTATTTGATTAATCCTTAAGATTTTTTTTTTAAAATATCAATTCAAAAATAGTTTCATCTGTCTTAGATGTCACTTTGTATCTACGAAAAATACAGCTAAAGTGTACATTAAATGGAAAGTCTCGACTAAACCAATTTACTTCTCAAGTTCTGTGCTCACCATCCAACCAGCATTAAATATTACAAATCTTTCTTGTTTCAAGCTTTATTATACTGGAGACAGCGACACAGATATATATCGGAACAGGACCGGGAAACCGGGACTGTCGCCCCAAAAGGCTTCTGCCACTAACTTTGAGGAGACCCCTTAATTCCTCTTGCTGAGACTTAAGGGAACCGACCGGGGTAGACGCCTAATGTCCAATCCATACGTTCACGTCGTGGGGCCTGTTAGTACCCAAGCAACTGCTTGGCGAACGAACATGGATGGGCTGCTCACCAACCCGCATTAGCTGACAGCGTGGTGAGTCAAATGTCAGCACACCTCCTGTCAGCACCCCTCCTTACATATGATGGTACAACAGCCTCGGAGGTCCTCATTACCCGGAGGACGGAATGCAGCTGGCAACGGCAGCGGTCAGTCCTGCAGGAAGTCAGAGGGTCAAAATGCTCGGGTTTGGACTGTAGACTGCCAGGACACCGACACGGCAACTCGAACGGACCTATACGTGGCGACCCTCAACTGTAAGTCACTTGCAGGAGAGGACAAATTAGAAGAACTGCAGAATGAACTTAAGAGGATTAAGTGGGACATCATAGGACTATCAGAAGTGTGGATTAAGAATGAAGAACAGTTGGAACTACCGTCAGGGCACACGTTCTACTACAAAGGAACAGAAACTGGAAAAGCGACAGGCGTTGGCTTTATAATTAATAAAGACCTGAAGTCACGAATCACAGAAATTGAAGGAATTTCAGATAGAATCGCACGGGTAGTAATAAAAATTAACAAGAGATACAGTATGGAAATTATACAAGTGTACGCTCCAACAACCTCGCACCCGGAGGAGGAAGTCGAAGACCTATACGAGGAGATTCAGAAGATTTTGGGTAGTAGCAAATCGCATTACAAAATTGTAATGGGAGACTTCAATGCGAAAGTAGGAACCAAGCAGAGCAGTGACACGAAAGTGGGAAACTTTGTATTTGGCAAAAGAAACAAGAGAGGAGAGAAGTTAGTGGAATTCTCAGAAGCCAACAGACTGTTGATTTCCAATACATTTTTCAAGAAACCGCCCCAGAGGAAGTGGACATGGAAAGGCCCAAATGGGACCAAAAACGAAATAGACTACGTTCTATCAAATAACAGGGCAATTGTGCAAGACGTGTCTGTTCTAAACAGTTTCAAAATCTCGAGTGATCATAGGATGATGAGATGTAAGCTGAAACTAAATACTAGACTAGAGAGAAAGAAGCTTATCAGAGGAAAACCGTCAGTTTTAGATCTGGAAAATCTTGGAAAACACAGACAGACATTCGAGATAGAACTAAGCAACAGATTCAGCGCCTTGGAAGAGTTAGAGGATAAAGAAGACATCGATAACAGAAATAAAATACTGACTGAGATAATAAGAAAAACAGCCAAGGAGATAGCAGGTACCAGAAAGAAAAAAGAGAGCAAAATCTCAGAAGAAACTAAGCTCTTGATGAAGAAAAGAAGGGAAATGAAAGAAGAGGAAAATTGCATAAAGAGGATTGAGTACATAGAACTAAATAAAACCGTAAGAAAGAAAATAAGAGAGGATGTACGAAGATATAACGAAAATCTTGTTAAAATACAATCGAGGAAATCAAGAGCCTGAAGAAAGCCAAACAGCAGCTCATGATAGGGAAAAAGCAAATAATTGCAGTTAAGAGACCAGAAGGGACCGTAACACGAAATAAGGAAGAAATTATAAACATATTTCAAAATTTCTACACAGAATTGTACTACTCCGAGGAAGAGCTAGGAAATGAAGATTCAGAAGAAATTGATATT
>JAGDQP010030483.1:790-22581 GCA_022664845.1 Lepisma saccharinum | reverse complement strand
CTCGACTCTTATTCCACATAGATCTTTGAAACAAAAAAAAATGTGCGTACCAAAGTGGACGTACGAAATCCCATGCTATGCTGATGTAGGTAAAAGCAGTGCCGCCCAGGAAATTTTTCTACGGGGAGACAAGATTAAAACAAGGATTGTTTTTCTCTCTTTGAGACAAGCGCTAGACTTTGAAGGACTTTTAGAGGAAACTCCTTGCGACATCTCATACCGATTGGCAGCTGCAAGAGCTAATTGGTAGGTCTACGTGAATATGGGGTAGAAGGTTTTTGGATGCTGTAACTCGAAGGGAATAGTAAACAAATGTTTGAAACTAAAGTGCGGTATCAAACTGTGAACATTTCGAAAGCAGTGGCTTCCCGAGAGATTGAATATTGCTAGAGAGGGGTTGAAATGAACTCAAAATTTTGAACAACTTAAAAAGTATAGAAGACTTACTAATCTTATAACCCGCAACATAGATCAAAGTTTCAAATTGGCCCTTGACTTCCAAAAGGTTGAACACCCCTGCTCGAATGTATTTCACTTTTTTCAGTATCTGAAAAACTTTCATCTTCTACATGGCTATGATATGAGCTTGCTATTTATATCTTCTGCAGTTGAAATGAATGCATGAATTTGAGTATACGTAAAAATAAACAGCATATTGGAAAATCAGAATTTGTTCTCAACCAGCCTGCTATAAATTTTTGTCTATTACTTTTTAACTTTTCCATATTTTGTGCTTCTCATGAAAAGTATTTGCGTGCAAGTGAAGTGAGCAACTGATGGCAATTTACTTGATTGTTATAAAATTTATATTTAGCCAGTATTAAGCCTGACTGTTCAAATACAATCTTATGTTATAAATACCATATGCAGATGGTTTTCTGTAACATACAGAAGGTTCGCGGGTTCCATTCCTGTTGTAGACAGATTTTTGGTGATCATCTTATATCACGAGGGCAACTAAAAAGTTAATTCAATTGAATTCATTTGTGGCCTTTAGGCATCTTTGGCTTAGTCTGGCATAGGATAGGGAAGAGGATGAGGAAGTTGCGGCCGTAGTTCAGTTTATAGAGCGTTGGCTTTGGAAGTTGTATTCGATACCCGCAGCCGACCATTCTGTCGGAGATTTTATAAGGGTTTTCCCTCAGTCACATCAGGAAAATGCATTTAACTTAGGTCCTGGCCTACTCCTTCCCGCATCCTTTCTCCTACCCTCTCCCGGTCTGAGAAATGAATGCCTAAAGGCCATAAATTCAAGCAAGTTTTTCAGTTCATTGTATGTAAATGTTCCAAATAAGATACATCGTAAAGTTTTACTAAAATTCCAAACCAATTACATTTTTTGTATCTGAGGTGTAGCTTGACCCATATTGTCTTTTAAGAAAACTGAACGTTTTGCCATAGGTACAGCACGGTGAAATTTAGCATAGGGATATTCCCAGCAGTCCTCTTCTATTGTATGGCGGTTAATGAACACTTCTAACGTTTAGTAAACTAAATTATTACATCACTAACAATTTTTCATTTATAGTATGTAAAGTTCAAAATTCGTATTCAATGAAATTCCAAACAAATGTATCCTCAGCCACACCAGGCAAATGCCGGGATGGTACCTGCAAACTAGGCCCTGACCTTCTAAATTTTCCCAGCCTGGGATGCCTGAAGGTTATAAATAAATTCAAAATTTCCAAACAAATGTTTTTGTAAATAAAATCAAAGGAGTTTTCATGTAATGTATCACTTGACATTGTCATTTAGAAAATTTAAAGATTTTGCCACTACACCGCAGATAATGGGGTTGCGTTCTTAAGTTGGCCATAGTGATACTTCTACTGGACAATGGGTAGTTAAATATTTATAACATTTAATACTGTAAACTTGCGTTTCTCAACCTGTGGTCCGCGAAGTTAGGACAGGTAGTCCGCAGCAAGACTTAAAATTGTAATTTTAAGTGGTGATTCACTTTAATACTTCAACTCCATTTTATTATGTTTCTGTAGGTATTCAAAACATGATCTAAGATTTATTATGTTAAAAATCACATAGTATGTCAGTAAGCTCCATAAAGATTTTTTTTAAATTAGGACCACACAACTTAGTGGTTCGTAGAATTGTTTCAGGCATATTACTGGTCCTTGGAGTTAAAAAGGATGAGAAATGCTGTTGTAAACTATTACTTTGTGAATTTTCTGTTTATAATAGAACTTTAATTTATTTTAAGACCTTTAGGCATCTCATGCTCAGGCCGGATGCTTATAATAAGTACAAGTATTCAATGCTGTTTCTCCCAAGATATTCAATGAAATTCCAAAATATTATTATTATTATTATTATTATTTATTTTTTTATTTTTTTATTTTTTATTTTTTGTAAATAGAATTGAAATGACCCTTCAAGAGATGTGTTACACGACCCATGTTGCTACTTAAGAAAACCTGAGTTTTTGCCACTAGACCGCAGATGATGGGGCAGTAGGTTTAAATTTGTCAGAGTAATTCATCCCCTCAAAATTAAGATATCATGTTTCAGGATTCTTCGAGTAAACTAATCGATTGCAAAATAAACGGGGTCGGAAGTTTTCGTTTCTCATTCCTATATGTCTGGAGACTCTATGTAGGCCTGCACTCCACAGAAAGCAAAACGATCTTGTTTCTCAAACGTATTTTATGTTCCAAAATCACATTCGACTTTTCCACTGCCTTGTCGAAATGTAAACAGTGGCGGATCTACAGAGAGGGCGCGGGGGCGGGCGCCCCTTCAAGGGAAAATACTTTATTTTTTATAGCATTATTTCAGCAATATATAGCAGAAAATCTTCGATTTGTTTCCGGACAACTATAATTTATCTAGAAATATCAATTTTAGATGATAGCGGCGTCGTATTCCATCATCAAACGTAGTAATATGAGAAGCAAGATAATGATGAATTTATATTTAAAAATTCACTTAGCGGGAGATATCGAAAATATCCCTAGTCTATTCCATCTGCGTTTCCCTCACGAAATTTCTGGATCCGCCACTGAATGTAAATCATTAATAAATTTCAGAATCCGAAAAAAATAAACAAATAAACTGAGTGTGATTTCGAAGTAAATTTGATTTCTCAAAGGGAGATAATATCTTGTTTTAAACGGAGTGTACAATTATGAAATAGACTCTGTACTTGCTCACTGGGTATGTAGAGTATGTCCATTAACTATAATTTGACATTTTTACGCCAAAGTAAAAAAAAACTTAAACAGTATAAAAGTTGGTAATGCACTTACAAATTAATGTTGTTTATTGTGTTTTAATTATGTTGTAGAAGAAATCCAACATAAAAGTCTCGAGATAAACTTATTCAAATAATGATTATTTAAAGTGCAGTGAAAGCATTGAGATATTAAAGTAGATAAACATTTCATAATATGATACTTCGTCTTTTCGTAACTTGAGTGTTGTAATTGAAGATCGTGTTTTCGTTTGTTTTTGTGTGTTCGTATGTATCATGTATTGTAGAATTGGATTGTATATTTTCAAAAGGGCATCAGTTCACAATTTTGTTACTTTAATATTGGAATGTTTCAGAAAATACAATTTCAGCTTCACATATTGGTATTAAGGAATCATCCATAAGGACACTATCTTATTCACTAGAAAAAGTTTCCATCAAGTGCATTAAAATTAATGATTTGGAAAACTAAAGCTTTGTGAGCCTGCTGAGTACTTAGAACACTATGATAATATTTAAGTGGCCTGTGAACGATGAAAATCAAGACTTGCTGTCAGATCATGATTTTGGTTTTATTGATAAATCAGTTTCATAAACTTTAGCAGAATCTAATTGACAATGTATGAAGACATGTTAGTTTAGAGACACAAATGCACGCCTAATAAAAGGAAAATAATGTGGTGTTTGTACTCTTTCTTCAATTGTTTTAAAAGAGCATCAGTCCGCAATTTTTAACTGGCCAATAACATATTTATACATTTAAATAATGATCAATCTCATGACGCAGAATCGCTTTAGAACAATCGAACCTGTTAACTTCTATTGAATATACGAGGAGCATTTGATAAGTCTTAAGCCTACCTAGGAAGGAATTGTACGATTTGAATAAAACTTCATCAGCGTGAAGCTCAATTCTTCTGAGGAAGGTTCACATATTTTCAGGCTGATCGCTAGTGTCGCGTAGTGGTGGCGTCACAAAACGTCAGTCGAGATGGCGTCGTGCACAAGTGAGGAACGTGGTGAACACGCTGTGATCCGCTACCTGTTTCGCAATGGCACTCCTTGTATACAAAGAAGTAAATACCTCAATAAGTGTTTCTACTTTGTTTCTATTTAGAAACAAAATATTCTGAGTTCAATTTGTCAGATATACATATGTCCGACAGTACATATATTTGATAGTGCAGGTCTATGACTCGAAGGTCCCTGTGAAATGTGAACCAATGATGGTTTTCCATTGCCTTCAATCAGACAAACATGACGTCCTAAAGACGGGACCTACAGTTTAAACGAAATCCAAACCACTTGTGCGCTTACCGGCTATTGAACCCAGGACCCCTTTGATTAAAAGTTAACGAGCGTTTCCATTCACTCATTGGGAATATGTGGCAATAACCTTGATGTGTTAAGGTACAAGTTTTCGATTCTTTAAAAGAAAACTATTATTTCATATCCTTCCTTGCCCCGTTGTATCCATTTATTTCTATATTGCTTGTTGATCAAAACTACAACATAATTATTAAAGGAATCCAAGTAATTTGATAACACATAATACCGATGTTTTTGCCTTAATCCGAAGTTACGATAGTCAATCTATGAAGTGCTCCACAAGTAATAATAATAATAATAATAATAATAATAATAATAATAATAATAATAATAATAATAATAATAATAATAATAATAATAATAATAATAATAAATTATTAGTGTGCCATGAACAGCTCTTCAAGCCTATATAGTACAGGTCCAAATTATATATAGACAAAATTACATACATCCAAAAATAAAGTAATGCAAATTAGTGATTACACTTCTAGAGGTAGAAAGATTCATGCTATAAATATAGTACATAAATTGCTGATTTCACATTTATACAAGGGAGTAAAACATTATGTATTAAAACTATGAATAAAATCTGGTTTAGTTATATAAAAAATGTCAATTGTTCATTGTGTTGATCTTTCAATCAGTCTAAGAAATTTTAGTAGTAGTAATAATAATATTAATAATAAAATTTATTAATATGTTATAAAAAGCTTTTTGTAACCTATATGGCACAGGTCAAGATTATATAAAGATAAAAGGACAATTAGTAAAAGAAGTCAGAAATCCATAAGTAAAAGAAGTCAGAAATCAATTATTAAACTTCTAATAATATTTTGTAAAAGGAAGCGCCCTTAATATCAAAACTAAAATTTCCATATGATTCTGTGTTATTAAAATTACAAAGGTTCCTGCTATAAATATAGTACATAAAATATTAATTTCAAATATGCACAAGGGAGTAAAACTATATATGTTAAAACTTGAATTGAAAATTAAATGATGGTTTATTGCTTGTTATACAGGTCTATCAATCTATCTCACAAAGTTTTAAAATCATCCTTTGTAATTAAAAAGTTATGATGTCTTTGTGCGCTGGAACTTGGAAGTAGATTATTTCTAATAGACATTTACTTTGAATTCTATATTTCAATATACCTTCAATAAATTGATTGTCTATTATTTTCTTCCTTGTATACAAGGGTTCAATATTAAAATGCACACACCAAAATTCGTAATTGTATTGTGTATATGGTAGTTGGAATTTTTAACATAAGATTCTTATAAAGCATTTTTGAACTGCTTCTATTTTTTTATGTGGCTGTTTTTGTACTCGTATTCCATATGAGAGCTACATATTCAAGTATAGTTCTTACTAAAACTTTATACAAAATAATATATGACTTTACACTAACAATTTCAGACCATTGATTATAAATAAAACCAATTAATTTTCTACACTCCTTAACCAAATTCTATACATGGACCTTAAATTACAAGGATTCTTCCAGATAAACTCTTAGATCTTTAATACAGTAAACCTTAGAAATACATGTTCTCATTAATTGTATATTAACTTACCGTATAATTAATATTCTGAGTATATGATATAAAATTGGTTTTATTTATATCAATTTTCATTTTGTTATCGACACACCTTTTCCAATTTCATCAATATCATATTGAATTTTGGAAATATCAAAATTACTCTTAACTAAACCAAGTAATTTCAAATCATCCGCGAACAATATTGGCATTATATACTTCATTGTACTACGAAGGTCGTTGATAAATATATTAAACAGAAGGGGCTCTAAAGAAGAACCTAGCGGAATACCGTTACCAATTTCTGCACTTAAGGATAAGGTGCTGTTTATCTTAATCTGAAAGGATCTGTTTTTTTTTTAAATAGCTATTAAATCATTTTGTATAACGTGGAGATTAAAACTTAACCTACTTTGTTTAGCTTTTTCACTGTATCAAAAGCTTTCGAGTAATCAAAATCTATGACATTATATTGTGCTCTATTAGCTATACACCTTTGTATAAACTGAGTGATTTGACATAAATTTGTGGCAATTGATTTTCCAGGTCAGAATCCATGTTGATTTTCATGAAATCTGTGCTTTAAATTAAATTGAAGATGTTAAGCTATCAGCATTTCAAATAGTCTAGCAAAACCGTTTAATATTGACACAGGCCTATGATTTTCTCTAACAGAAGTATCACCTCCCTTTTGAATTGGTATAATTAAAGCATTTTTCCACTGACTAGGATAGGAACCAGACTGTAATGATTTGTTAAAAATATCTGCTAATGTGGAGGCTAAGTAAGAACTACAACCTTTAGTTATGCAATTTGGTATATTATTTGCTTCTATGCTAGATCTAGCTTCAATCTATGTGTAGCCTTTATTACATCACTCTCTGTAATTACCGGAATATCTATTAAATTGGGAATATTTACTTCATCTGTCTCAATGTCATAGAGTTGATTATTTTGGGTGAAATTCTGCCGAAAATAATTTTTAAATATATCTTCAATTTCTTATTCATCAGTGAGAATATTATTATTCTCATGTAACGCTTTTATACCCTTGTACCTACCTAATAATAATAATAATAAACGATGGCTTGACTATTTTTAAAAATTATTCTTTTGATAATCATCCTAATGCGCTGACAGTTTAAAATGACTTTTACTTAATTTTATTGTTTTCGGTTTTCAAGCAGCAGCCATATTCGTTTTACAGAGTACATATTTTCTTTTTTTGCATTTTTGGTAATTTCAAGAGTCTTCAGAAATTGATATATCTCTGCGTCTATTTGTCCTGTCAACATGGGAATAAAATTTGTTTATTCATAAATAAAGAAGCTTTAAGACTTTTTATTAAATATGTAATCTAAATGCAATCCTAAGGAGTAAACTTTCAGTCTAAATTCTTAATTATCTTTTTTAATTACTATTTGCACAATAAAGCTTTCATTAAAAGGGAAAAAGTTGACAAGTCACAATATTTTTTGACAAAGAGGTCAAAATGACTCGTAGTTGTGCTCACACATCAGATTTCAACCCTGACACTTTCTCCCCTCTTTTTGATTCTCAAATGTTGGCGAAATCAAAAGAAAGGCATTTCTGAAAGTTATCTCTAGTGAGGAAGCTGACAAGAATCAGGAATTTTAGCCCATATGATAAAATTGTGCTCCAACAAGAATTTGATTTTGAGATTTGAACGCAAGTCTCTATTTTACATTTTATCTGTTTCCCCCTCAATTACACCAGGAGAATACCGAGATACCACCTTAAATTAAAGCAACGGTCACTACTTCTCCCCACTACTGCCATAGGCTAAATAATAACATAGACTTATATTGTTTACCTACTTTCGTCTGCGCTAAGCAGCGTGTAATTTTAAACATTGCCGTTAGATGGCTTTGGCGACTACTTTCACTCACTGGTTCTTTAAGATAGTAGCCCCCAGAGCCATCTAACGATATTATTCAAAATCACGTCTTCTTAAGCAAAAACTCAATAACCTTAGCCCAAACGAAAATAGGTAAGCGGTATAAGTCTGTTATTGCTTAGTCTATGCTGCCACTAGGCGGGCTGTAACCTCTGGTGTTGTAAAGCCCAGAGACATAAAGTTACAACGGTGATTGAGATTCATAGAGAACCCTAGTAAGCGATTTCAAAACTAATTTCTCTTTTTGTTTTCTCCTTTTCTTTCCAGAACGTCACAAGTCACAATGTAAGTGTGGTGGGATGCTTGAGTTATGGTATTCGAGCTGAAGGAACATTTTCAGGTTCGTGCACTTCTGGAATAATGATCCGAGTGAACACTTCCTCCCCTGGTAAAAGTGTTGCAAGAATGTTGGTGCCATACCCTGAACCGGGTCTCTGGTTCATTTCTCTAATGCCTTACTGCTTCACGCTTAATGAGAAGAATGAAAGGTAAGCAAAACACTTCAGCAACAGTTACATTCTAAGAAAATACAATCAGCAAATATCCACTTTAGCTTCTTTCTTTGAGAAAAGCTGCATGATTTAGTTTTACAAATGAACTGCTAACTGCAGAAAGGGAACATTGGATTTGATTCTTTTATCCACTGGTAACAGGTACATACGATCCAATTACAAGAGTGGTTAGAAACACAAAAACCAAAATTGTTCATCAGCAATAAAAAAAAAACTATTTTGTAGTTACCTTGGTGTCAAATATCTGGAATCAGTGGAGTCCGCTACAATTGCTATAAACTTCATAGCATAGCGCTAAGATAATTGCAAACGATTTTAATTTTTTACTTTTTATTTTAACTTCAAACATAGATCATAGTCCATTTTACATTGGATACAACACAACAGGGTAGATAACACTTCGTTCACATTATTTGTAATATTTGTTTTCCATTGATATAAATTTGTGCATGGTTGAAAACAATTGTATTATTTCGCTTTAAGTTCTTTGCTATGCAAACCTTTTTAACCTCTGTTATTCAAGCCTGATCCTGAGATGCCTAAAAGTCATAACTAAATTCAAATTTCATACCAACGATACTTTTAAAAGATTCACACATTTTTATGCGTCGTGTAATAATGGCACGACCAGTCACAATTGGTATAGTGATATATTGGATAACCCTCTATGTAATAGCAGTACTAGAACTTCCAGATTATCTCCTTTACCAGGGTAACAAGACTATTTTCTTGAACGAAATATCATAGACCTCATAATAGATAGGCTTAGTACACTCCCCCATTTTTGTCTGCGCTAGAACTAATGAGTTTTTGTACAGAAGAACGTGATTTTGAATTCATCCGATAGTAACTCTGGCATAGACCTCATATGCCTATTATGAGGTCAATGCCAGAGCTACCTAGCAGGTGAATTCAAAATCACGTGCTCCTGTACAAAAACTTATTAGTTTCAGCATAGACAGAAATGGGTAAGCGTGCTAAGTTTATCTATTATAAGGTCTATAATTATATTCCAGCATTTTTCCCCACCTCGCCTCAAACTTGGTATGATGATAAAAGGCTCTACTCATAGAGCTTTGAACTCATTATAAAGTTAAACTACTTATTGTCTAGTTCTGAGTTTTGTAGCCGCGAGGGAGGAATCGTAGCGTGTTGATAGGTGGGAAGACACTTTTAATAGCCAATGCGAGGTAGGTAGTGAAAAGCGCGAGTTGTTGCTGATTGGTTGTGCACTTCCCACTTCACCCCGCGAGCTAGCCAAGACCCTTCTCAGAGGTATACAGAACTCGGAACTGTACAATAACATTTCCATGGAACGAGGCAAACTCTTAAACTCATATTCGTGCATTACTTAGCAATGACTAAACCGGTTCCACCCGAACGTGATATACGAGTAATTAGGTTAGAGGACAGTATTGTTCACGTTTTAGCTATTTCACAAAAACACACTAGTTACTGTTTGTATGCTAACGGGACTCAAACATTTTATACATATCAGCCATGTGTGAACGGTTAAACTATATTAATCGAAACCTAGCAAGACGATAAAGCGTAGTCCACTTATTAGACTGTTAAATTGATTGCGGTTCCCATAGCAACAAGACTCAAACATTAGACACATGCGTGAAAAGCCTTAGCCATAGATGTCTAAAGACTATAAATAAATTCAGTTCATCTCCGTGCGTGAACTGTTGAACCATTTTGATTCAATTAAAACAGGCTGACAAGGCTATACACTTAACTTTATTGTAAAATGGCACAACAAGCGTTACAGTTTCAATGTTCTAACAACATCTTCCTCATACGACACACTAATCAACACAAACAGTGCATAATAAGCACCAGAAGGATGAAATAAGCTGTCTTTTTACAATACTCGTATAGCCTTGTCAGCCTGTTTTAATTAAGTATGGAGCCTCAGCCTTAAGTAAGTCAGCCTCAATATAATTATATCCACATTTGGTACGATGATATACGGTAGAATTCTTAAGATTTTGGATATATTAGAACATTAAACTCATTATCATTTCTATGGTGTAAGTTATATCACACATTATGTAAGAGCTATTAAACCAATTAGCTTCAAACTTTATACAATTATATAGGGCTCTACCATCAAGGTTTCAACTGTATTAGAATGTTAAACTACACTGTAAAAAAATGTTGTTTTTTTTACATTGTGGAAATAGTTCTTATCTATGCACCAAGAAATAATTTTCTTCGAAATGAAATATCAGCATTCCCAATTCATGGAAAATGAGAACATACCGGTTTGGAAATAAGATCACTGATCTCATTTCCAAACCGCCATGCTCTAATTTTCCATTAAATGAGAGTGCTCATATCTCATTTCTAAGAAAATTGTTTCTCGGTGCACAGATAAGAAGTTTTTTTTTCTTCTCAATTTTAAGAAACCTTTTTTTTTTTACTGTGTAGTTACGTTCTCATGGTAACGATATACAATTGGGCATTACTTGAGATCGAGTGACTCGTTTCTAACCAAACTGATGTTGTTAGAGGGACTACGCTGAATGTTTCAGCCATAATACATTTTTTACTTTATTTAACGTTTCGTTGGTCATGATATTTACCACTTCTACATGCTTAAGTCTTAAATTATACATTTACTTCTGGCTTCTTGGGCTGAGTGCACTGTTCTCAAAATATTTCAATGAATGTTAAATACTTGCTGAGCTTAGTATTATAAACGTCGCCGAAGATAAATGTGACCTAGTAATAATACTTTACCTTAATAATTATTATTACCATAACTATTGTTGTTGTAGAAAACTTAACACTATTAAATGTCTGCTTATACGGATATGGTAGGTAATATGATGATAATCTTACTGTTTTCTACTCTTTCTAGTGATTATGTAAAAGTTGATTGCGAAATGGAGTCAGTCACTGTGATCTTCAGCATTGCATCAGGATCATGTGTATATGGGAAATGTGGAAAGTTTGGACGTTGTTACCAATATATGAGCGGTGGTTTTATATTTTCAACATGTGTGTGTACAGCAGGTAAATATTTGATGTTATTGGTCTTGCCGTAGCGTTTATTTTTTCTTTCTTTTCATCTTTAATCACAAAACATGATCAGACATAAAACTACATGTTGTAGTTGTTGGGGTAGTACGTCAAACTCTAGAAATTGTTGCTCGGAGAGGGGAACGCTCAATGGAATGTGTTCGAGGTCATTGGTCTGACGAACGTCGGAGAAGAACTGAAGTCTGATAACTATCTACCAATCACTAACAACAGGCTTTATAGACTTTTAAACAAGTCTGGCCAGGTCTAAACTGTTGTAGGACCTTCTTAAGTATAGAGATCGAGTGGTGCTATTCAAGGTGCTGAAAAATCTACCGGAAGTATCATTTTCAGTCCTATATCCAATTATAGTAATATTCCGCTATTACAAGACTTGGTCACTGAGTTGTTCTCTATGTATATAATAGAGGTTGCTAGGCGACACCGTCAGGTCTAAATGGCTCTTGGATCCACTGGAGGAGAGAAATTAAATTATGCAATCACAAATATCTAGATCAACCGGAAGTAACTCTTTCCTTTAGTGTTAACAGAAGTTATACTTCTGTTTGATCTTTAAAAAAATTAGATTGCATCATTTGATTTCCTCTTTCAAGAAGATCCTAAAGCCATTTAGACCTGACGGTGTCGCATAAGAGACTTATGTTATATCATGTTGACTCCATTGGCAGGATCCAGTCTTTTTTTTAGTAAATGAGAGATGAATCAGAGTAATTATTGATTATAACGTGAAATTATATTGCTAATCTATATCATCTGGAGTTTACTAACATAGCCTTAACCCATAAATAACATGACATGGTATATTCAAAGTTGTGATAAGATTACTATTTAAAGAATTTTTTTTCATAGGTTGGCAATGCTGTGACTCCCATGGTACTGATAATGGGTATAAAACAATTTCTGTACTTTGTACTGCCAGTCTTTAGGCAGATTGTTTTTAATCCATTATTGCCGGGTCTAAAAGCTGCCTAAAACCCATTACTGCTCAAACGCTTCATTTTAAAAGAAAGAAAACTACTACCACTATCATTGAATCCAACGACCTGCATTTAGTTTATGTAGAAAGTTCAATTTATTTCCTCATATTTGGGCTCAAATGTCTCTGTTGTAAATTGAATAGTGTTTTCGGTTTTTTAAAAATCTCTAAAGTCTCATTCTTTTTTCCTCTTCAGATCCTGTACTACGACTCTTATGTAACTTAAATGTTTCCTATTGTAAAATAATTAACAAACTGACCACTAAAATCGTGTATAATGTAGGTGTAATTGGATGTGCGAATTGTGCTCTTGAAGTCAGGATCTTATTTAGCTCTTAGTGATCCAATAATAATTGAAAAACAAATGGCTGTTCGCTGTCTAGATATACTAGTTTAAATTCAAACATAGAAATACTGATACTTGGATATCCTTCTATTCAATTATTCGATTATGTCTTTATTCAGTTATTCTAAAATTATTTTATTCAGTTCTTCGAGCACTTCTTTGTTGATTTTCGAGTATCCATTTGTTTGATTTTTGTGAATCTGTTTTATTTTTCGTTATCTCTTGATTACATTTCTTGGGTATTTCTTTACCCAATTATTCAGAATTCCTTATATCTGCTTGATTTTGAGATATGTTTTCTTACATCATTTATGTGATTCTTTGTTTGGTTTTAAGGTAACATTTGGTTTTAAGGTAAGGTTATGTTTGGTTGGGCGTCTTTGTTCAATTATTCGAATATTATGTTAGTCAAGTATTTGGATATCCTCTTATTAAATTATTCGAGTGCCATTTATTGAATTATTCAAAAATGCCTTTTCTCAAATATTTCAATATGTATTTGTTTGATATTAGAATACCTACTTTCACATTTGATTTTCCTATATTCTATTATTCGCCTATTTTGTTCAATTGTTCCTATAATTCTCTGTGCTTGAGTACTTGCATACTTTTGTTCAATTATTTCTATAATTCTCTGTAATTGAGTACTTGAATACTCGTTTGTCAGGTTTTTTATTTCATTTGCTTGACTTTATAACATCAATTTATTTCAGACATTTCTTTATACAAGTATCCTGGTATATCTGTTTTGAATTATTAGATTCTCTCTCTATTCAATTATTAGGATATCCATTTGCTTGATTTTTGGATGTCTGTTTGATTTTAATGACTAGTTGTTTGATTTTCGTACATTCAATTATTTGATTTTCAGATATGTTTCTTAATTTTCGGTTATCTCTTTGATTCAATTTTTGGATATTTTTATTCAATTATTCAAGTATCTAGTTTTCCATTTGTTTGATTTTTGGATATTTGTTTTTCTTTCTATTATTATTATTATTTGATACCGATTTGATTTTTAAGTATTTCTTTGATTTTCGAATATTCATTTGCTCCTTTATTATTTGGATATTTCTTTGTTTAGTTATAGAAATACCCTTTTATTCAAATACCATATTTACGAGAATCAAAGACGCCCTAGAATGTAAGACGCACCCCAAATATTTGTTCGCGAAAATAAAGAAAAACTGTTCCCGTAAATACAGGTTTTTCAAATGCTTTTTGAGGGCAAACTCGAGTAATATGGTAAATACTGATGCAAACCTTTTACGATATTTCCAGAAACTGTATAATAAATCTGCTTCTGTATGAGAAATAAATTCATTAATTTTGTTCTTAAGCATCGAATTTAATATTGTTCAATGTTGAAGTACACATTCTTTACAGAATTGTGGCGATAGCAATCATTGGCAAAACCTAATCATTTTCTTCTTTAAACTGGGTCTTACCGACAGCGCAAAATGAAGGCTTAAACTTACAAAACTCGAATCTTAGACTAACCTTGATTTTTTTGGGAGGGGGGGGAATCGAGAAACGTGCGTCCTAGATTATCGTAAATATAGTATTTGGATATCAATTTATTTGATTTTCGCATATCAGTTTGTCTAATTTTTGGATACCTGTTTGATTTTCGGATATTTCTGTATTCAGTTACATCTTTATTCAATTATTTGGATACGAATACATAAACTGTCTGGTGAATTATCCGAAAATATCTCAGTGAATGACTATACGAATAATTGTGACAGTTTACGTTAGATATAGTCCAGTCAATAAAAGCAAAAAAAAAAAGGCTTTTGTCGGGACTAATTACTAAAAAGCTGAAAATTTGCCAATTATTACATCATTATAATGGGAGTGTATTTTTTTTTCAAAAGTCCCCACCCTTCCCCTCCTTGCTTTTCACTCTAACACCCAAAGTACAAATTTACAGACTTTCAGAAATTGTATCATATCTCCGTAACCAATAGACATAACGACATGATTCTTTTTTATTAGATAATTCCTAGATAACAGGCTACAAAAATGATTATCATGCGTTTTGCGCTAATTCTAGCAGTTTCGCCATAATTTTGATCAAAAGCGCAAAATAATGATATTTTGCTTTTGATATTTACAATTTTTAAGATGTAGCTTGTTTTAAACTCACAATATCGAAAACGTATTCTAGATAAAAGTTGTTGCCTGTTTCATAAGCTTTAAAATGATGTATATATTGATATTGTTGAACAATTACTGTGTTAGCTAATGAGGTAGAAATTAGGCGCAACAGCGCGCGAACAATTAGACAGTTGTGAGCCCTCAACGATTATGCTTTGCTGTGTAGTGGCAAGTAAAATAGATGATGATATTTTGGAGGCCTTTTAATGTGATATATCACGTACCCAGATAGCATGCCAACCTGCAACAAGGTTGAGTCACATCAAAATTGCTATGTAGCTAGTGAAAAAAGAAAGAAGGTACTTCATTTGTAAGCTATTCCTGTACTCAGCAAGAAAAAACAGAACCTCATAGAATTTATTACGATTAGATTATAGTCATATTTCTATTAGTTTGGAATTAAATTTAGTTGGTAATTTTAGTTTTTAGCATAACTTACCTTTAAAGATGTGGTATTTTTAATTGAATGTTGTAAGTTATATTTATTATTTTTTGTCAGCGTAGTAATAGGTTATTTTTAAAAAGACTTTGTCAGGATCACGTGAACATTTACGTGAGTGCATTAAACTTAACAAATTACTTACTTATTAGAAATACAATAGAGGAAGAATGGCTGATTTTGATTTATTGTGTGCTCTTAGTGCAAAATACCTTGAAGGAAAAACTGTTATAGTGAAAAGAGAATTATGGACATTATTGAATTTAGTTTGAAATGAAATAATGGACTGCATAAAAAGTTGGAAAAAGAAACTACTATTCGGGTTCACAGCGTGTGCATGCAGAACTATACAAGACATACTAGTATCAAAGCTGATCATTCATCAATGCAAACTGATAACCCGTCCCATCGTTCAACATTTTCAACTTGTTTAAGGACCTGAGAAGCAATGTTCGATTTAAAAAGAAAATGCTTCATTTGTGGTAAATAATTCAGTATTGAAACTGCATCAGAGCGTAGGAAGTGTTTTCATATGGTTGTGACTTTAGAAATAAGGGAAAATCTTATCAGGAAATGTGCCTTAAGAAATTATGAGTGGGAGGAAAGGGTAAGGGTCAGTCTTCTTATTGTGAGTAATCTTGTGGTACCTGAAGTACAGTACCATGGAAAGTGTCCCAAAGATTTTTCAAGAACTAAACCAATTGGGGAACTCGTGACTCGATCAAAATAGAAACTGGGAAAGTTATTTTCTATGTTATGTGAGTACATATAAAACAGTGACGAATGCCAGTACATTCTGAATGAATAAAACGATATTATGAATTGGTCAAGAAGATGTCTGCCATATACCTTTAATAACATTTTAAAGATCAGATAATTGTTTAAAATGTTTCTGGAAGGAAAAACGTACTCTTCTTATGGGACATGGCTCATGAAATTATGTATTAGTGATATAACGACAGGGAAACTGATCCTGCTACTGAACGGTTAATCAGAATCAACAATTCTTCTTTAATTGTATTTCTAATAAAACAGTTATTTGTTGAGTTTAAGCATTCATTCCGCTACGTAAATTTTAACAAGATTCTGAGTTACTTTAAAACGATAATCGATTACTGGGCTCTGTTAGCAAATAATAAAAATAACCTACAACATTCAATTGCAAATACTGTATCTTCAATGGTATGTTATACTAAAAACTAACAGAAATATGACTAACCTTATCGTAATAAATTCCCTGAAGTTTTATTTGATCTTCCTGAGCAAAGAAATAGCTTAAAATTCACAGTACCTTCTTTCTTTTTGTTCTTTTTTCACTACCCACATAATAATTTTGATCTGACCCAAAAGTTAATCAAGCTTACTTTGGCAAGTGGAAAATCTTGATGCAGTTTAAGCCATAAGGTTTAAACAATGTTGAACCAAGCATTCTAGTTTACAAGAATCAAGGTTGAAGTAGCGTTACCAGGACAAGAAAGGAAAATAAATTGTACTTCTTGCAAAAATAAAAACGTTGGCCTGGATAGGAATCGAACCGAGAGCTACTGGCACACCAATCCGATGCTGTAGTCACTAGACCACGGAATCACACGCCCGGGTTCACCTTTGAAGCGCTATTTATACTTAGTCCATCGGATCGCAAGAGACATGTGTAGTAAAAGGGTGGGAGTTGACGAAGATGATACTCCGTCGAAATAAGCCTGGCACGTGATGGAACGTCGGTGCACTGAGATGATAGTGGAAGTACAAAGAAAAAATCAAATAAATTTAAAGTTTGACAAGATTCCTCGCATAGTTGCTGGCAACAAGCTTGAATTAGCTTAGTTATAACAGCTGAGCCATTTATGATTTTCCAACAAGTTTGTTTCATGTTTGTTCTTTAAGTTCAGCACAATATCAAGCTTAAAGTAAGTGGCTGACAGTTGTTGCAAGTTGGCATGCTAATTGGGTACGTGATATATCACATGAAAAGACCTCCAAAATATCATCTATTTTCCTTGCCACTACACAGGAAAGACAAATTGTCATAATCGTCGAGAGCTCACAACTGCCTGATGGAGATAAGGCACACACAGAAGGTAAAGCATTGTTCGAGTGCTGTTGCGCCTAGTTTCTACCTCATTATCATTGTTCAACAATATTGATATTTACATCATTTTAAAGCTTATGAAACAGGCAACAACTTTTATCTCGAACACATTTTTGATATTGTGAGTTTAAAACAAGTTACACCGTAAAAAGTGTAAATATTTAAAGCAAAATATCGTTATTTTGCGCATTTGATCAAAATTATGGCAAAAAAAAACTAGAAATAGCGCAAAACGCATGAAAAACATTTTGTAGCCTGTCATCTAGGAATTATAATAAAAAAGAATCATGTCGTTATGTCTATTGGTTACGGAGATATGATACAATTTCTGAAAGTTTGTAAATTTGTCGTTCCGGAGGAATAGGGGGAAAGCAAGAGGGGGAGGGGTGGGGACTTTTCAGAAAGTACACCTGATATTGTGGTCTAACACTTCTGAAAAAATCAACTATTTACTAATTAGTCCCGACACAAAACCTTTATTGACTGGACTAATACCTCTTGAAACAAAGAGTCCTTTATGGTCTCATTTCAAAGCTAGAGACCAAAGTTCTAATTTCTACAATTAGCAATATCGGAAAGATAATCATCATGATAAAAATAGTGATATCTCTATACCTTGTTCCACGCTTTTGTTATGGAACTAAACTGGAATAGAAATTGTTCTAAAGAGTTAGTTATCAGGCTTGTGCAAATGAAATTAAGATTTTTTTAGCAATTAAGGAGTTAATTCCACTTGTAAAATATTTAACAGATGCGAGTAAGAGTCCTGGGGCGGAGGGATGAAAGTAAAAGCTTTAGTGGGTAACAATCAATCTTCGTGAAATTCTCTCACTAGACAGCGATCCAAGATCATTTTAAAAAATTCGTGGATCTCCTTTTCCCGTCTTATTATACTATAGTCGATTACTTACACGTGTATGTGTAAACATGATGCGCATGGAGGCTGCTCATTTTAAAGTATGTACAATGTACTTACGAGTAATTACCGTCCGTTGTTTGTGTGAACGCTTTCCTTGAGAACAAATTGATGATACTAAATGTCGATTTCGACTTGAAATTCGACATTTGATGGGTTTTTTGTGTTTTTTTTTTTTGGGGGGGGGGGTCTTTTCGATTATGACGTTTGTTTCTCAAGCATAACTTTAGAATTGTTTAAGGTAGCATATTAATTTCTTTGTCTAAAATAATGTAATTCATTTCTTCTTATAATATTTATTTTTTTCAGAAGCAAAACTGCGTTGAATGCATTCATTATACACTGATTCTTGGGATATGAGACAGTACGATTTATTTGAATCCATTTCTTGGGAAAATATTTATGAAAAAGTCTGAAAAGTATTATTGTAATTCTGAAGAATTTGATTAAGATTTATGGTTCTTAGTTGTTGCTTCTTTTTACTTTCATGATTAGCAGAATGCATCGGTAAACTTTTCATCGTTTCGTCTATCTTTATTATAAATTCAGTATTAATAAAAATCGACAATGACTGGTATAACAGAAGGTATCCTAAAATTGAGAAATCTTGAGAATGTCAATGTTTTGTATGAGATAATACTTGACATTTAAGAAGATATAGAGTTCACATCAACGAAATAATACCCCAAATTCGACATTCCATACAGAGTCCACCATATTCCAATTGATATATTGTATACCATATGGGAATAGCCAATGTATTGGTTTCTGAACGCAATAAAATTCAGTTCAATTCAGTATAAAGGAAATAAATCATAACAGGTGTATGTTCTGTAATCATGAACGTTAGATTGTACAGAAAAAAAAATATTTGTATATAAATTTGCGATAAAATAGGGTGTAAATTTATTATAACAATATTAAGACAGCATGTTACTGCAAAAAAGGTAATTACGATATTATGCGATTTAAAGAATACACCCCTTGTAGAAAGTATTCTAAAACTGTTTCATGTGTATTTTTTAATGTTTATGAAAGTATTTTTGACTGAACAAATTGGAAATAGACATGTGTACAATTATAACACAAGAACGAAATTCGATTTACATTTTTCTCTACAGATACATATAAACTACCACATATCACAATAACAATAACAATAAGAGATTTCGGAAGATTGTGGAAATATTTTGTAAATCTAAGCTTTTCTCTTTCTTTTTTTTTCTTCTTTCGTAGGAGAGAGCAGTAATCAAAATAATTAATGAAATTATTATTCTCAATCATAGAAACTGGCCGATGGAACATTTTTCAAAGTCTTATTTTGCGAATTTCACCAACCTTCGTTAAGAATTTAACGAACTAATGAATTTTAAGGCGCTTGAAGTTACTTAATGATTTGTTTTTAACGAAGATTGCTGAAATCCACCATAAAATTTGTACAATGTCGCAACATCCCCACATGTGAACAACAGAATTCATTATATCTTCACTTTACATTTGAGTCAAAAGCTGGGTAGATATTATTACATTACGCAAGCTTCGGGCTTAAAGACGAATCACACTGTAACATTTTGTGTCACACATAGTGAAACATAAATCTTAACACTCCTAAATGTATATATAAAGTGTGAAACTTTCTATGTACATGATTCCAGTTCGAGTGTTTAGTGTTCGAGTGTTCATTTCACACTGAAATGCCAAAATTGAAACATTGCCGTGGTAATGTCTCATTTATTAAAACGTGTTTTCAGTGCTTTCAGTTTTCTTCAAGCTGATATCAAATCGTGCTACTATTTAATTAATTACGTTGATACGAGTAGTAGAAGCACTCGTATAGAAAATGTAACACTTGTACAACATTTCCTATTCACACAATCTTCCTACCGAGTGTTACACCTCCTATGACTCAAAGTGTTACTGTCTGATGTGGTCTTTAGGAAATTTTCACATCGGTCACTTTCTAATACTCGATGTGTTCATTGAAATGTACTATAGAACAACAGAGAGACTTTATACGTATATTGGATATTGCTTCATGTATATCGGATCAATGGATGAAAATGAAATAACCAATAGAATATAGTGGATACATATAATGATTTGTTACTATTTCAGGGTACCGTGGGTGGGGATGTACAGATGATGAAAAAGCAATTCCAAGCAGCGAATTATTAATGGCGACTCTTCTGTTAACACTAAGCAACTTGCTTTTCATTCCTTCCGTTGTCTTGGCCATTTATAGGAGATACTTCACAGAAGCTCTGGTGTATATATGCACCATGTTCTTCTCTACTGTACGTAGCTCTGTAACTAACATTTTAATTTAAGTATGTGTGTGTCTGTCTGTATACATGTACATAACTAACCTTGCATGATTACAATTTTCCTGCTTCACCTGTTTTTAGTTACTTTAGCCTTGTACAACTATATAGTGTTCTTTATGTGTTGTAGTAAATCATACACTTTACTTGTTTCACGGTGCAGAAATGTTTGTATTGTAAATTGGTGTTGGAAATCCTGAACAAATCTGGAGGATTCTATTTTCACAATGTACAGTCACACCCAAAAGTTTGTACCTAGCCGTAAAATTTCTTCTTCTAATAACTTTGGAATGGATAGACTGATTGAGTGTGGTTTCCTGTAACTTAAAGAAAACGTGATTTTTTTTTGTAAATTATATAAGACTGTACTCAAATCGGTGTATCCATTCCAACGTTATTCGGTGAAGAAATTTTACGACTGAGTACAAACTTTAGCGCTGACTACACATACGAGACTCATGCTCCTCCCCAGACTCATATCTACGTGGTCTAAAATTCTGTTTTCATGACGCATAAGCAAGTGATGTGTCTCCAAGCTGCATGAAAAATTTCAGGTCTATGTTTATGTTGCCTTACAGTGGCTACTTGAATCAACCACTGAACTACGGCCTCTATTACTTCAATATCTGAAGAAATCTTATTCCCAAACAATTCTCGGAATATTCTGTTAATGCTATGTGTTACTAGGGTTGTTCATCGGACTCGGACTGTCCGAAGTCCGGACATTTTAGAGTCCGAGTCCGATTAAATGTCCGGACAGTCCGAGTCCGAACTTAAGTCCGATTTCGGACGGTCCGAGTCCGAATAGAAAGTCCGATTTCGAACAGTCCGAATTCGGACAGTCCGAGTCCGAAGAGTCCGATTTCGGACAGTCCGAATTCGGATAGTCCGAGTCCGATTTTCTAGGAAGACAGGTTGAAAAGGAACCTCCAGTTTTTTTTTCATAAGAGGGTCTTTGTTAAAAGCCGATACTGAAAAAAAAAA
>JAGDQP010030482.1:0-12078 GCA_022664845.1 Lepisma saccharinum | reverse complement strand
ACTAAAAATATCCAGAAAAGAGTATAAAAGGGTTCTACTACCTCTCATCTCACACTTATTCCTAAAAACTTACAAAGAGAATATCACTGTCAGCCACTATTGTGGATTGTGCTACAGTTTAATTACACATTAGTAGAAGTGTATAATTGTCAAAGTTAAATCAAAGTGCTTACGTAAGCAAGAAAAAATGAAATTCCTATAGTCTTATTGTTTTAATGTAGCTAGTGCACACTAAAGAAGAGTATAAATAATCCATCATAATATAATATTCGGAAGACAAATGAACAATAGTATAACTATACACGAAACCCACAGACACTAGACTTGAATCATTTAGAAATTTTTGTATGCCTCGTGGAAATTATGAGTACGTCAGTACTTTATATTTAGTACGTTAATCTTCAAAACCTTGGAATCACACCTCCTAACACGTATTTGCTGAAATAGAACAGTTTCTGTTTACTAAACCCATCTTAGTTACCAAAGATCGTTTTCTAAAAATGTGATTTAGAAACCAAATAAGAGTGCGTGAGTGAATTGTTATTAACTTCCTTAACGAGCTGGTATCTTCCAAGGACAGGACCTACAGGTTTGGGTAAAATGGGCTCCAAACCAATCAGCTCAATGGAACCCAGTTTGATTTGAACCCGTGGCCTCGCGCAAAAAGAGCGAGCGGTCTAACCTCTCGGTTACACGTAGGTCGAAACCAATTACGAACCCTAGATAGTTAACTTCAAACACAAGAAATCAAAATTATAACTCTGTGATATTTCTAAAAATAGAAATGAATGAAACGAAATAAAGGAAATTAATGAAATCAGTAGAGGAGTATCTTTACAAAGCTAGACAAAAGTGGCTCGAGGAAGCAGCGGACAAATTTCGTACAAGGATATTTTTTGCAATAGTGCAAAGTAGTGATTGGGAAAGACAAACAAAAGTACTTTATTACAAATGAGAATGAGCTACGAACAGTTTGAACTCAGTGGTATAATAGCATTCAACAACAAGTGTGAGTCAAATTCTTAAGTAATGTAGGGTGTGGAATTTTGTGTTCTGACCCATCATGTCCGATGAAATGGCAAGATGCATATTTTCTTGTTTTAGTGCCTTTGTAACCATTGACTTTTTCTGTCAACTGTAAGTCATTATAACAATGGAACATTCAGATTTCTATTACGCACCAAAGAATTAGACTTGCATACAGAACAAAATTGCGTATAACATCCGTATCCACCTTAATTTAGAAACTTCTAAGTCTATATCATATTCTGTGTCTTCTCCGATGTGTACAATTCAACGGTACTTCCAGGTATTGGACAAAATAATGGAAACACCTGTCAAAAATGGGTCGTGTTGTAACTATGCTTTGCAATATTAAGCACTGCGTAAATCGACCATCTTTGGTTTGTGGGAGGTTGGATGAACTCTGCACTAGTAGTAGAGTTAGTTGCAGTGTGGTCGTGGACATTGTACAGGTGTCGTAAGTGTAAAGTATGTGCAAATTGACAGAGTTTCAAAGATGTCTAATTGTGTATGTCCGTCTAGCTGGAGCATCTGTGAGCAAAACAGCGACATTACGCGGTGTAACACAAGGCAGGTCCCGAATGTCATGAACGCATTCAGTACATGGTACAAGAAGGTAAGCGAACACAATAGTAGAAAAGCTGAGGTGCAGGATAAGGACCGCCGGCCATTGAAGCGGCTTCTGAAGTAGAAGGTGGAAACAAGGGCCGAGAAAGTGACATCAGAACTTAATGTGCACCTAAATTCCCGAGTGTCATTGAAACAGTGAGGCGCGAACTGCATAAAACGGACATCCATGGGCGTATTGCTAACCCCAAGCCCCTAATAACCTACAAAAACGTACAAAGGTGACGTGCATAATTCAAAGACTAGAAAAGCTGAAAGTTGGAAGACTGGCAAAGTGTCATGTGGTCGGACGAGTCACCCTATACACACCACTAGACGCATATTGTCTGGCAAGCACCCTGTCAAGCATGCGATGTGAAGTGTCTGTGCCCGTCCGTTAAACATGGCGATGTCTCTATTATGTTCTGAAGCAGAATATCATGGTATTCGGCAGTACCCCTTGTCACATTACACAGTCCGGTCACAGCAGAAGTGAATAGAGAACTCTCGGGTAACTAGGTCCAGCAATTTGGTACAAACTTTATTTCCAGACGGGAATACCTTATTCCAGGATGATAAGTCTCCCATTCGCACCGCTGGCTGCAATAGTCCATTTGGATGTTTACCTCAGCAACACAACGAGCAAGCATGACTCTGAGAGAGAAGGTGTAGTGAAAGGAATGTAGGGATAAGAGACCACACTCTCCAAGTTCCGTTCCTCATCAGAAGAAACGGTCACCTAGAGAATTTGTCCGTCGTGGTGCCGGCGAATGTATGTGAGCTACCGGTTTCGGTCTTGCGAAGAGAAACGGTCGCCCGCGGCCCACGGGTTGTGAACCGGAGATGGTGAGCTACTGGTTCCGTTCCTCCGAAGAGAAACAGTCGCCCGGGCCCACAGATTATGAAGGTTGTGAGAGGGTTGTAGATTCCGTTCCTCGAAGTTAGATACGCTCATCCACATTGGTTTCTAGGAAGAAAGGTGAACGAAAAGAAATATTGCCCACACTCGGTCGTATATCGCACTACAAGTCCCGTTTCGACGAGAGAAGCTGTCGCTTTGGGAATCCTTCGAAGTTGTAGAGAGCTCGTGCAATAAAAATCACGTGCTTCGTAAGAATATTTGCTTTATTATCACAAAAGCAATAAACCACTATTTGCACCGATCTAACTGATCTAACGGTACATGCTCGTTCGGGTTATCATGAAGCATACATTAAATTATAATGACTATTGATTTACATAATTAAATAGGTAGAAACAAACAGTAATTAATATCATACTAACCTTATAATACAATTGTTTTTATATCGTTAATTAAATGATATTGAAAGTTTTTTAAAATAATATATTGGAAAAATAACAGAACATATTACTAAAGTTGCAAGCTGGTGCACCATCTCTTCAATAACTTATTGTATACTGTCTATACATATTATATTGGAGCTAGATGAACAGACCGCTGTTCAACACTGTTACACGACATGCTGTTAACGACATGCTGATGAGATTCAACATCTTTCCTGGCCCACGCAGTCCCCACACCAGAATATCATCGGGTCTAAGTGTGCGACTTAGAAGTAAAGTTTTAGGTTTATCACCTGAAATTTTCACCTCTTTTGTCTCTGCCTAACCTGGAGGCTGTGCTGGATGAAGATTAGCTTCAAGATAAAGATAAGATCAAATGAATTTAATGGACGGTAACAGAACAAGAATGGTTTCAAATTTCACTCAAATTTCATTTCAAGAATGGCTTCAAATGAAGTTGTTCAGGACTTGTATCGGTCACTTTCCTCTAGAATTAAGGCTGTATGGCCTACAAAAGGTTGACAAACACCGTATTAATACAAATTGTTCCCACTTCCATAAATGTTTCCAGTATTTTATAGGATTGCCTGCTGAGAGTATCATAAATCAACTCACGAGACAATTTTCGAGTCTTTGTAGGTGGGCCCGGGAAAGTAATATCTGCGACATTTGGCGTCATATTTCGGTTAGAGTAACGGTGCGTTTGCTATAATTGGAAGTACAATAAATCGACACGTGAGGTCAAAATGCAAAGAAAACACGATTGCCATTTATTTCTAGGTGGGTTAAGAAAATAATTTTTTGCAAATTTTTGTGTCGCATCTCCGTAACGGTGCGCTTGCGCTGGTTGGGAGTGCCATACATCAACTAAGGAAATTATAATACATAAAATAAACATAATTTCCTGTTTTTTGTAGGTGAGTCTGCAAATCTTCACCCTTACCGAGAAATTCTTAAACACTGTTTATGATATACAGTGATCTACAGGGTACTGTATAATTCCAAGTATTGATATTATATTGAAGCTATAAAGCATATCGTTACTCATTAGCGTTACTATGAAGCATGATGTTACCTGCAAACGAGCAGTCATCTCAGATTTTGTCTATGTAACCTTTTATTTTGATTTCATTAATTTTATTCTTTAGTTCTCTCTTGTCAAGTCTTCTTGCGCTCAGAAAATCAAATAAGTTCCTATCTACAACACTGTTTCCATTTCGTTATATTGAATACTATTTATCTTATATACTCATTCATCTTCGCTTAGAGAAAAGTTTTTATTGATCCATGAGATCTATGTTGAGTGCCAGTCATGTCTCTTCTCCTTTTCGTGGGAGATTATTAATCACTTTCTTTTCCATCATTTGGTTGATTTTCTTTTTAAAGCTATTTTGATTGTTCTAATACTTTATATCCTTCCTGTGCGGACCTGTGCTTTAAGATTCTTTCATCAGACAACTTTAGTTGAAGCTCTCCAAGATCACCCGTAGAATCTTCCCTTTTTCTTCATTCTGTGGGTAGTTCCTTTCCTGTCTTCTTATTGGTTCTATAGTTCATGAGGACGAGAGCACAAACAACAAATACCACACAAAATGGCTCGCAAGGAAGTATTAGCAAACAAATATTCTGCCTAAGTTTTGAACGTGAAAAAGCTGAAGGCGAGCACAGAAAGATAATGTAGACAACACATCTAGACACCAGTTTAATGTTTTGTGAACTTTACGCTCCTCTCGTCAGTTCCTAAGGTAGCTCGTAAGTAGCTATGAAGTGAAATTCCGTTATCTCACGTGCAAGGAAGCTGCTGTTTGGAATTTTCTTCCCCTTCTCAAGAAGCCAGGTTCATGTGATTGAGAGAGTGACAGAATATCTAAGTTGTGATGAAGTTTGTTGTTACTTGAAAATTACTAAAATTTAATCTCTGCGATTTTAGTTTAATGAACTGAATATTCGGTTCTTAAAATTAATTCTAAATTATTAAAATCCTCTTGTTTGTGTTTCCATTGCTGGCGGTATGTGTGAAATTCGCCAAGATATGTATGTTGGCATGTGTTTGTGTGTTGCTCTCTGCAGTCATGGAAGTGTGAATGCATCAGCTATTCCTCTCTTCAGGTAAGCATGGTATCAGTTATATAATTTTTTCTCTATTTCTTAGATCTGTCCTTCAAAGTGTTTTGACGTAAATTTAAATTTTGGAAACAACGCTTTGGTAAAGTGATGTTCAGCATCTCATTCCTTTTCTCCCTAATTATTTAGTATACACTTTTATCGTGCCTTTCAGTAACCTAATGAAAAATGTCGGTATCGGAATTAGAACCCAATTATTCTGCAGTTATTTTTCGTTGCCGATATAAAAATAATAGTTTATTGAAATGTTTATGATTAGTTATTGCTGACAGTTCGACAATCTTTGCTCTTCTTCGTTGTTCGTTTCACCATTTTGTCATTACGATACAAGAGAAAGCTAAGTTTACCTAACCTACCCTAACCAAATGTATTAATGATCAAGTTTAAAAAGCCTGTTGTCTGCTTGCTATTCTGCTTTAATTGTCTTTCAGACAACCCGATATGTGAAATTTAAGTTGTACGCCGGTAGAAGGTGTGTTTACTATAACACACTGATTACTCCTTGCACTTTAAGTTAACTCGAACAGGCGTACGATTAGATTGCATGCATTTTATATATTGAAAATTATTTACTTAGGCAGTGTCTGAAAGCTCAGGAATATCCAATGATATAGAATAGGTATTGAGTTCTCAAGATTATAATTTTGCATAACCTGAAGTTTCGCTATGGTTCATAGAAATCACACACTTTAAATTTTCTTTTTTGTAAATAATAATACTGTAAATAATTGAAATACGGTAAACTCTGTTTTGGGCTCCATTGTCGTTGTACGTTTATGTAAATATTATTTTCTTTTCGCAACTTACATATTTTGAAGAAAATATCAAATTTGCTTGTTTATTTGATACGGAATGTTGTTTTGGAAAATATTTTCTTCGTTATCAGTTGCAAAACGTTTTAAAAAAGTATGAATATTGTTGAATCGTTAAGTATAACATTTTCTACAAGGAACTAAAATTCCGTTTTACCCAGTATCTAAGATGTCAAATTTTATTCGAACAGTAGTTAGCACACCGAAGTGTTAATTAATGTCTGCTTATTTGTGCTCCTATGTTGGGAAGGAACTCAACCTATTTCGGTGATAGTCCACATTTCTGTTTTACTTGAAGCGTGTTTGAGGCAAACTAAATTTTATTTTGATATTTTCTACTTACGAATATAAAACGGAAAAATAATCAATAGCTGTTAATTCTTTATCGAATATTTTGCGTCGTATGTTAACTCGCACTGGGCTGATAGAGCCTTGTACTATCTTAGTAGGTAACGTTCGATGGTCTCATCATCGACTTTTCGTTAAGGCGGTTCAAGTATGCATGAATCAGACATAGGCTAAACGAAGTTTGTTGCTGGAAACAGGAATTTGAAGTTACGGTTTTGGAGGGTGAACAGATACCCTACCTCGGGGCTTACTCTGCAGTTCCGATGTACGTAATTCCTACTTTCTATTGACGGGATCCATCCTGTCTGGTAAATATTAGATCGTATTAGCTTTTGTTTGGCGTTTTATTGAATTTGAGTTAGGTGTAAGTGAAATCAATGACAAAGAATAAGCTGGAAATATAGGATAACCGTATTGCTTGATAATATGATGGAAATTACTCGAACTGTAACTCTGTTATGGTAGCTCACTAAGAAAGCGTTTTTAATAACTCTTAACTTTCACTATGCTTCTGCCATTGTCTTGCATCGTATTTTATCTTAAATTTGTATACCATTCACCTCCTGCTTACCTTTTATAAGTTCTGGTTCTGAGGTTGCCGAATTGGGATGATATTAAGTTTAAATTTTAAATATTTTTTGAAGCTAGTGAATATTTACTTTGCGAGTTAGTTCTAACTGTGGTTGAGCAGGTGTCAAGATTTAAGGTTTTAACTTTTCTGCATGCTCTTTCGTTAATCCTGCTGCACGATGGGCGACAGGAAGGTTGATCCTTGCAATATGTGGTAAAAAAGGTATAGATAAATCTATTGCCTTGGCGACACCCACGCGCCTGCGTTACCTGTATGTTGCTATTTTATACAAATCCGTTCGTACGGTCTTGCACATTTTACTGTTATCTATCGTTTCCTGCCTCATGTGTCTTAACAGTTTCTGGGGCTCTACATTACGCAGTTTAGTGCATGTGTCAGTTGTGTCTGTTACGGAAGAACGATTAAATTTCACCTCCATCGCTGTTCCACTACTTTTCACTTTTATTTTCTCTATTTCTACCATATTCCAAAAACCTTTTGACCAGTGTAGTTGTTTCGTGACAAACGTATTTATTATGGGTTTGTAAAACTCTATTTTATATACAAAAATAGGATTTATTATGGGTTTATAAAACTCTTTTTATACACAAAAATAGGATTGTTTTGGTACACGGTCGATACCTATGTATACTTCACAGTTTGGGGCCCGGAGCAAGAGGGCGCAATGACCCCGAGTTACTATAGTTTATAGCGATGTACTAGTTAAATCAAACGTATATCTCTAAAATGAATGGAAGCAGGTTATTTCCGCGAATCTTGGGCTACATTTTGTTTATTCCTTCAGGATAGTAATTATGATAAAAAGACATTTACTTCTAATAACGCCTTGACTAAAACATAAATTATTGTATACGAGATGGGAGCATCTTTCTGTAAGAATTTATTATTTTTCAATTTGCTTTAAATATGTATTAGAACTTACGTTATCTCCAGGAAAAGGGCGTCGGCAGGGAGGGGCAATTGGACATCGCCCTCCTAGATTTATTTTTGTATAAAAAATACTATTCCATTTTCATATTTTTGATTTATATTTAATGCTTTCACTGCATGTGCTTCGTAAGAAGCTATTTCGGATTCTCCCGTTACATTTCTTGAACCATAATTATTTCTATATACGTGTATGTAATCATAAATACGCTAATATTATACCCAGCAAACAAACTATGTGAAAACATCTAAAGTAAAAATACAAATTTTATTATTGTATATTATGCATGTAAGTTTTATTTCTTGATAACGTACTCTGTGTTATGAGATTGAAACAGTTGCTCTGGAAACTCAATAAAAAAGAAGTATCTGTCTCTCTCTCTCTCTTTTCTCGCTTTTCCGCATTCACAGACACACACACGCTCGCGCATTTATATGGAACCACGAGTGAAATAAATTTAATACGAAAATAAATTTAATTTAACAATCAGTCAACAATAATAGTAATAATAATAATAATAAATTAAGCTTATGCGCAAACAAACGTCTAACTGACATTTCCGAATAAAAAAGTATCTGGAGTATATTTTTATATATACTAACATAAAAATATGAGGCATAAAATCTTCAAATTTTTGCACGAAGTTTGCAAATGTTAGTCTAAAGTCCGTGTTTGTGCAAAGTATGAATATTTTATGAATCATATTCTTTTCTGTAATATATAAAAATGTACTCGTGTCACTTAGACGTTTGTTCGCGCATAAGCTTCAAATGATAAATTATCGTAGCTGTGTAAGAACTAGTAATAATAGCAGTCGTACTTTATTATGAACAAGTCGGGCCTAATCTTAACCACGCGTAATATCATGGACTATTTTCATTACCTTACAATTAATCACTACGTACTCTCTAACCTGTAGAACATCCATGAAACATTAACTATCGGTTTGAAAGTAAACCTTTATTGTTAGAAATAGTGAACAACAAATCCAACTTCATCATTCATTGGGAAACAAAAGGTTCTCAGCTTCATATACGTTGCACAACAAGATAAAAATAATAACATATAATCTGGAAATTACACTTCATATTAACAGGACACATACTCATCTGTCATTGCTTTAATCCTCGCTGAACTATCGCGACTCTCCATATAATCGCAGGTCAGCAAGCATTTTACATTTGATACTAATTTCAAAACAATAATACATTTATTTTGCGAAGCTACAGAGTCAACAGCTGACTTGACTTTATTGTTTACCATCGACCGCTCATAAAGAGTACGTCGTTTATGGAGTTAATGCAATACATAGTCGTGTTACAAATGAAAACTGGATCAAGCTTACAATATTTTAACTTAAGTGTAACCTAGTTGTAGCTAAGTCAGAGATTGAGATACATTGTTTTCTTTTTTTCCCTCAGTATTAGGGGACAATACATATCGTTCTGATTGTTATATTAAGCAGTATTTCACAAGAGATTTCTTATTGTTGTAGTCTTAACTTCAAATAATATGTTACATGAATATATTTTTTTAACTTATTCTCTGTAACATTATAGTTGTCCTTCAAGTAATAACTTTAATGATGTTGTACATATATTAATTGTATATGAAGTTTATCTACTATGCAGTTTACATTAAAGTGCAAGAAATAACAAGCCTCGTTTCTTTATCAACAAATCATTCGCAAAATATCCATTTCAATACTCTATAGAAACATATTCAGAAAGCAGAAAATATTACATGAGATTCAAGGTCATTAGTCTTCATGCAAATACAAGCAATTATTATTATTATTATTAAAATATATACATGAACTATTGTATACTAAAGCAGATATGCATCAAATAATCATAGTATTTCTTGGTCTTGGTCTTGGTCTTTATGGAACGATATAATCATAGTATTTTCTTTATCTTCAGAAAGAAATTGTTAATTAAGTAGACAGTCTGTTGGTTAGGTTCTTATAATATATTTTCCAAGGAGATTGGCTTTCGAATTGGTAAGCGGTACAAGGCTTTCAAGTGACCTTCTGTTAGCACAATATTTCGGGCAGTATATTAGAACATGCTTTACATTTTGCTCAGCCAATCTACATTCACACAAAGGAGAAAGACTGCAACCTATTTTAAATAAGTGAGATATAAGGCGTGTGTGGTCTTACGAACTCTGATTCGAGTAAGGACGATTTTTCTAGAAATATTAAAGTGGTGAAACCAGGGTTTCGATGCTCGGTCATTGAAGTAAGTTTTGAACGGACAATTAGTGTTATGAAGTTCGTTAATGGCTCTTAGTTTCCAATCATTGTTAATTTGTTTTAGCATTGGAGTTAGAACATCTGGCCAATATCTCCATGCATTCGTTATTGATGGCAGTGCAGCGCTTTCCTTTGCAAGTCTATCAACAACAGAGGGTGAATATATTTGATTACCATAACATTGCACTTTTCCGTGGGAGCCCAGGTAGCTGAAATGAATAATTTTACCTAATTTCATGTTTAAATAATACAGCTCTAAGATATCATAAATTATTGGGTGTGAATGAAACATTTGTTGGTATGTTCTTTGAAGGGATTTGAGAGAGCTTTGTGAGTCTGTCAATATAAGTATTTTTTACCCCGCAGGAACATACAATATTCTAACGCCTTGAATATTCCATAACCCTCAAGGTAATAGATGTTAAGAATGGGATTTAATCTGTATTTCAATGAATATTGTTTCTGGGGTTCCCATATTGCGCATGAAGCTGTCTGAGATCCCTTACTTCCATCAGAGTAAATAAAGTAAAATTCAGCCCATTTTTCTTTATATTCTGCTATTGTAGTAAATTTAGGAAAATATACATCTGGGATAATTTCTAAAGGGCAGTGGATTTTGTGAAGAAGTTCCTTCTTTGGTCTATATATAGTGTTAATATAATCTTTGTATTGCTCTGTTAGATATATCCAACTGTTTCTAGTATTCGTAAATCTTTTTTCATACAGCCAGATCGCTTTTTTTATACAAGGAGTTAAAAGGATGTGACTGGTTTTTATTTTTTTTCATGAGAAATTTACTCGCAGCTTTTAATCTCCTTGTCTGTACATTTGTTAGGTGTGATTCCAAGTAGGTAGGGATATTCGGATTATTTTTCATTGCACCAAGAGCAATTCTTATTGCCTTTCTGCAAATTACGTCAAGTTTTTCTAGCGATTTTTTATTTAAGGTAGGTATAACTGATAAGCCATATTCAATATTGGGTAAGAAATATTTTTTTTATAAAAAGTAAAAGAATAGTTTGTGTACCGCCATATTTTGTAGTTGCAATTGATTTTAAAATATTTAGTATCCTGTTCCCTTTAGCAAGCATTAAATTAACATGCGCATTCAAGTTAAATTTTGAATCAAGGGTAATTCCTAAGTATTTTACTCGATCCACAGTAGGTATCATAGTTAATCGAGGAAAATTCGGTCGTTTGTATCTACTGTATGGAGGTAAGAAAGTAATTACAGAGGACTTATCTTCAGATATTTTAAACTTCCTTTGCTTTAACCATGTGACAATAGTCTGTATGAGGGTTTCAAGTCTAGTAAACCAATTATTGTAATCATTTCTTTCCGGTACCATTACACAAAAATCACCCGATTACAAGATAAAACTGAAAGGAGTAGGAATAATTTTGTCTATATCTGAAACGTATGCATTAAAAAGAAGAGGACCAAGAACTGAACCTTGCGGTATCCCGACATTGATACGAATAGTTTGCTGTATAGCTCCTTCTATGTATAGAAAAGTAAGTTCGGGAGGAAAGTAAGTTCCACAAAAGTTGAATGTAAAATCTAGGAATTTTCAGAGTAGCTAAGATGCATTAATCTGTATATACTTACAGAGTCGTAAGCCGCAGAAATATCAAGAAACGCCACGTGTATAGGTCTTTTTAAAGTAAAGTTATTTTCTATAGTTAGTCCCAAAATCGCTAAGGCATCTACAATTCCCATATTTTTGCGAAATGCAATTTGGTGAGGTGAGAACTTATTTTCCGACTCCAGGTACCACTCCATTCGCGTAAGAACACATCTTTCAAATAGCTTTAAAACATTCCAAGTCAAACCCAGAGGCCTATAGTTTTTTCCATCTTTAACATCTTTGCTTTGCTTGAGGATAGGGTAAATGATTTCTTCGGTCCAATCTATAACAACTTGACCTGTTAATAAGATAGTATTGAATAAAGTACATAACCAGTACAGTACAATATCAGGGAGATTTTGTAGAGCTTCGTTTGGGATTCTGTCTGGACCAGGACAAGTTTGTTTTAGTTTTGTAAGAAGTATTCGCAATTCTTGGACTGATATAAGAGTATA
>JAGDQP010030481.1:0-22582 GCA_022664845.1 Lepisma saccharinum | reverse complement strand
CCTGTTCCAAAATCGTGAGACTGTGTTCCCCCGTAGTAGAAAGTGTACTTGCCTTGTCGGATGCTATCTTGACCCTTCCACCGAACTTGTTGTATCGCTAATATGTCTAGCTGGTACTTCTCGGTCTCGCGTACTGCCACCTGAAGAGAGCCCGTTTACTTTAACGTTCGTACGTTCCATGTTCCCATTCTAAGCTCTTTCTTAATCATGTTCTTGGAGCTCACTGAAGCAGTCCCCGCCCGGAGATCCGAATGAGGGACTAGTTTACCTCCGGAATATTTTAGCCCAGGAGAATCCATGAACCATATGTTGCTATTTCTTGACATGTTTTAGCGGTGTAGAGTTCTCAGCTCTACGATCTCGCAGTAAAGGTAGACATTCAAGATGTCGTCCTCTGTCTATCTCTGAGCCTTGCCGATGTCATTCATCTTCAGCCTCAGAGTGGTAATGGTAGAGCTGCTTCCCGTCACCATGATATTTTTGTTTGGGGGTTATCTTTCCCTAGCCTTTGTAGATCCCTCTACTAACTGCAAGGCAGCAGTATTGGTTTTGGTCCGCCTCGGAATAATTCCGGTACTCACTATATCTGGTCGGCATTCTCCTATCCACCACCTCGGGAGGCGCCTGGTGGGAGACCAGTAACTCCAACCCGGGAAAAATTATAAATAAATAAATTACAATTCGTTCTGATTACTTTAATGCTTTGAAAGGTACCAAAATTTAACCTTAAACACTACCTATTTATATCTTATTGGAGAAATTCCAGGAACGCAAGCTTCTCTCCCTCTTGTGCATAAAACTTTACATTTTCCACGATCCGCACACACCTTTTTCCATGTCCTACCAGGTGCATTGGATTTGTAGCAACATTTTGGATTCCTTTCTTGTAAGAGGGAGAACAATGAGAATGGATAATTTAGAACAAAAATGTATTACATTCGTCGAAAATATAGTATTCACGAATTTCATATCTGAGTATTTGAAATAACCGTAGCTTTAATTCCAAATGTTATAGACTATGCCATGTTAATGCTAAACACTCTGCCATTTACATAATGCTAATATAATTGTGTACTATATGTTCTGTTTGATTAAATTTTAAGTTATAATTTCCCCATAATGTGTGAGATACGGTGGTCATCAAAATGTGCACGCAGACACAAGTGGATACACAAGTGGACGCTCCTATCCCATCCTCCATATCCTCTTGGCCTCATCCTTTGTAACTTTTCCTATTCCGCCTTTTCTTTTAGCGTGGGATCGTTGAACTAAGTCACAACAGAACGTGAGAAAAATCAATTTCCTTTGTAAACAATTCGTACAAAAGTAAGTCAGAAGAAAGCGCGCAAGAAATTTCATTTTCTTTAAAGAGATAGTGAGACAATAAAAGTTCGTTGAACTATGACACAAGAAAAGATAACAAACCGTAACATTATTTTCATTTTCAAATATCTGAACTAAATTTTCTAACCACTACAGCAACTCAAACTTCAAGGAATTTCCTCAAGAGCATTCCGTAGTTCATTGTCTAAAGAGGTGGACAGAAGCGTACCTAGCTTAAGTTATGCTTTTGCTTGACATAACTGATATAAGTAGAGAAAACATATCCGAGTGCTTTTCTCAGGAATCCGGTTTGAGAAGTCCCAAATCACGATTCACAAGGTGATAACGCTTTTGCTGAGCCACCTCTACTTGAAATGTTTTGTATTTCTATTAGAAGAATTCTTGATATGATGTGTTAGACAATCTAGTTCTTAAATAACATGAAAAATAAAGTACTATGATCTTTAGAATGCTATTCGTGTGACATTTCTGAAGACTTTTTAATTGAAAACATAATACATACATTGAAATAGCGAATACATTTTGTGATTGCTAACGTCATGTAAATTTCGCTCACCTACTAAGACTTTCAAAGAGATATAACGACAGCAGTGGGTAAAGAAGTATTTCTGAACTTCTTTTTATGTGTGGTTGGATTGCTCCAAAGACTATTCATAAGGAACATAAAGAAATAGTGGTGAAAGACGCAAAGGAATCCTTCTGTTTATAATTCTATCCGTTTAAATGCGTTCTTCTCCAGATGAAATAAACTTCAAACAAGTGGGAGGTTAAAAAACAGTTGAAATTGGTCAAACAAATTGACAGAAAAGCCTGTTGGAGAGGTTATTTCTGTCTGCATGCGCCTACACAGCTGTACTCTTGTGTTTTCGTCTGTTCTGCCTAATTTCGTCACATGGAGTTCCAAGCTTAGGCAAGGAGAAAAAGAAGGAATCCAAGTGAAAAAAAGACAATACTTCTTACACAGAATGAAGACAAGGCCATGTATTCAGAGCAGATGAATTAATCAGGTCTCGTTAAAATAAGTCTCATTCAACAATTCCGGCCTTCACATACATTTCTCTTATTGATTCGTGACATCACTTTTTGTTCATTCGTTTTGTATCAATGACATTCAAATATCTTCGTCAAAAACATTTATAGAAAAACTGTTACCTTGTCCTAACATGGTGGCAGTTGGAGCTACTTGGTAAACGGTACTAAAACCGCCCTAGCAGTACACAATATCTTGCCAATATTGCCCCAATACTGCACAAACTTGATTGATATTGGCCTAGTATTCGGCCGATATTGGCCCAATATTCTGTGCTGCTAGGGCAGTGTCTTTGTTTTCCACTTTTAATTTAAAAATATCGAAATAGTTTATTTAATTAAAAACTTTATTTCAAAATCGGTGTCTAAATCAAACACTGAGCCTGCAGCTCAATGGCAGAATGTTGGCTTTTTATTCGGAAGGTCCTGTGAACAATCCCAGTGATCGATCACCTTGATTGAATTTTTACCAGGGTTTTCTCTCAGTCACTCCAGGTAAATGCTGGGTTGGTACCTTAAAGTTACTCTGTCCGACTCCTTTCCTTATCCTTTCCAGTCCCCTATCCCACCCTGAGCATATATAAATTCACAGTTAATATGTTCAGAACCTATAGTTTTCTCTTTATTAATCAAACTTCAATTTACGTAAATTTTGGTTTTAATAATACATTTTGTTTAAGTGTTAATACGTCAAACCACATAACCAAAGTTTCTGCACTTACACTCTTGAGTACCCGTAGAGGAACTGCTTCTTCGTCCTCAATGGATCACGGAGTTCGTTACCAGATATTTTGCTTAACTTGTTTATAGATAGAAAAACATGTACAGTAAGCGCCAAAATTTGTAGCCAGTTGTAGAATTCTTTTCGAAATAACATTTGAATGCATAGACCAATTTAAGAAAGTTTTCTGTAGCTTAAATAAAATTTAATGCTCTTTAAGGTACAGGAAACCGTTCTTAATAAGATCTATTCATATTAAAGTTATTAAGTGAAGAAATATTATGACTGGGTACCAACTTTTGGCGCTGACTGTACATTCAGATTAATAGAAAATGCTTCGATGAAAAGTTTTCGAAATCCAAATGTTTTACGAAATTGGTAACAGTGAAAGGTGTCTAGCAACCTCAACTGGTGAAATATTAATTTTAAATCTCAATTGAATATTGATGTATAGTTGTCATAATATGCATGTTTTTTGGATTTTGGAACTTTTCCTCTTGGTTACGTTTTATGAATCTGAGTGTAGATTTTTTTGAAACTAACGCAGATCAAATTTAATTAGTATTTTCTTCTTTAAAAGAATCATCGATTTTTGTTAACTCAGAAAAGTTAGCAAGTTATTCCATCCCCTGACATGTAGCCAGAAGTTTGTATCTGAATGGGAAACAGATCCTTCTTTTAATAGTACTCATATAAAATATTTTCTTCTAGCAAAACTTCTACAAACTAGTACTATTCATGTGCCCAATCTGCTTTGAAATACCAAGAGAATTCATTTCACCGCCCTGCTGTTTGTACACTACACTTCATAGAATCATGCTTTGAACGAGGTGACAAAATGGCGGGAATATTCCTCTGTCAAATTGAGAGACAGAAACGCAACTAGATTTTATCTTTGCCAAGAGGCTTTTGTACCTACGCTGCGTGTGTTTCTGTGAGAGTTTTTATATTTTTAAAGATACTGGACAAATGACACGCAACAATAAATATTTGGAAAGCGGCCCCAATAATACACGTGAATGTCTATCAAATGAACTATCTGAGATTTTGGCATTGTTTATTTTAGTTGAGAAACAAGAATTTTCATAATTGCGTAGGCGTATGACGTCATCACTTAAGGGAGATTCTAATTTCTCAGCTAAAATAAACAATGTCAAAATCTCAGATAGTTCATTTGATATTCTTTCACATGTATTATTGGGGCCGCTTTCCAAAAGTTTATTATTGCTTTTTATTTGTCCAGTATCTTTAAAAATATGAAGGTACACACACACAGCGTAGGTAGGAAGGCCTCTTAAGAAGGGTGATTTATTTATGAAGGCTGTTTTACCGTTCTCTTCTCATACAGGAATAATGATACCCATGAACAGTTACTTTGACCCATAGGTCGCTTGGCAAGTTAAGCAAACTGTGGTTTGCCTTTGTCTACCATCGGATAAAGAGTTTGTTTGCATCCAAAGGACACACCAACCCACTTCCATCCCTACTGGGATCGAACCCGTGACCCATGACACGTGACCCTCGTGACAACCATCGAGGAGTACAGCGACGTACTGAATTTTAACTCATGATATTTAGAAATCTCAGAGATTTCACTTAAACATATTGCGCTATTTTTTTTTACAATAACCGAGATTATAAGATGATCTCAACCACAAATACTTTCTTTCAAGTCTTTTTGTGAATGTAATAAGGATCTCCTGCACTGAAGAACGTTTCAATAGTACAACCATTTTATTCTCTTCTTTATCAGATACAGCAATCTTCTTTTTTTTTGTTTACCTTGTTTCATTTCGCTTTCATGTGCTATATACATGTAAATTTATTCCATAAATGTATGTAATAACATATCACGTTTCACTTATTTTCATATCTGTTTTTAAACGCTATGGATTCGGATTTTCTCTTTGTTTAGAACCGAAAAAATATAATAAAAATATTAATAGACATCTGCATGCGAAAGTTATTGCTTCTATCAATCTTCGAGACGGGTCCAGGAAGGTCATCAGGATTGCAACTTCCCACCTTGACCTATCACGCAAGTTTTGTTTTGTTTGCGAAGGGAAAGCGTATCGTGCACGCTTTTAGGTCGAATGTGCAAAAAGAAAACACCTGAACCGAAAAAATGAAAAATGAACATAAAAGAAATTGAAAAATAAATTTCAAAAAGCTACCTAACCTTGATTAGTGTTTCATAAACGGTTTTATTGATTTATTGTTATTAATAATATTCATGCAGAAATACTGACTGGAATTTCGTGCATTGTTTCCCAATATCTATATGCAAGCGAGAAGTGAAACATCTCTTTTTGGTTTCCGCTTTATTCATGTAAAGAGTAACTATAAATTTTTGCTCGTCTGTTGACCTGTCTCCGTCTCCCTGTCTGTAAATACAATACAATCTGTTTGTCGTCTGTCTTGTTTTTCAAACCTCAATCCATCGGATAATGGCGACATTACTATTCATTCTATGTTCGCCAGAAATACGATCGTTTTTTAACTTCTATCACCTAATTCTATGTCCATGTTTATTTTAAAGAGTTGTACTTGAATTTATGCATTTTTTATATTTTTACACTTTTGTACAGCATAATGGATAACAATTTTTATGATAACATACTTACAAGCAACCTTTCTATTAGGAGAGAAAAAATGCCAGAAATGAGATCATATTAAAAAACAAGCCTGATATTTTACTAGGACAATCTACGTCCTGTAGCGAGGTAATATACAAAACATTAGCTGTCCATATTAACAGCAAGGTACCGAGATAGGGGTGGAATATTGGTCGAGGTGATTTTTTTATGATTCAATCAACAGAAGTCACTTCTGCTCCACTTTCGTCTTGGAATGAAACAGTGCCGAGTCCTACCGTCACCTCCCATGCCACAGCACTTCTTGACAGGGAGTAGTTTGGGTACTCATTCAACAGTAAGATGTTCTTGGGGGGCGTAGTGTACTGTGTTACAGTCGTTTCCAATGCATGAAGATGAGTCACAGAGCATATTACCGCCCTCAAGGATGTATCATTCTAGCTTGGTGCTAACTTACATCAAGATCACATGACTGGTTACTGAGACACTCAAAATGGCTGAATAATTTTCAGACTGACCTCGTATATATATATATATATATATATATATATATATATATATGAGAATCTAAGAGAAACCCTGAGAAACCAAGAGAGGTTTTCTCTTCTTTCATCTCACCTTTTCGTCATTCTGTAATGTAGGCTATAGTGCCTGCACCAGAGCAAATAGAGAAAAAACTGATTTCATGTTTGAGTTCACTGATCCCGATTTATACAGTTGTTTTATCGTCTAGTGACTCTAAAAACCGTCAGACCCATTTCATTTAGTTACCTTTGTTGATTCTAAAAATGCTCACTAACCCCTTAATGAACGTAGACAGAGAAAAACTTATTTAACATTTGAGTTTAATAAACTTGATTTACGAGCTTGTTGTTCTAGAACTGTCAGGACCTTTTCTTTTGGTAACCTTTCTTCTTTATTTATTTATTTTATTTTATTTTATTTTAGCTCTTGAATTTGCTGACAATTTTGTTGTATTCGACTCTAACTGATCTGGAAGAGAATTGGTATTTGAACAAATAGCTTTCAACAAGAATAATATAAATATGTTGAGCATCCAAAGCTATAAGATTTCAAATCTGATACATTTTAAAAGTATATTTCTTGTTCACATCTTTTCTGATGTTTTCTTAGTTTTGTGCACAGGAAGTGTAAAAAGTGTGTACAAGAAGTGCCAGAAAGTGACTGAAGGGAAATTTTGTAAATATTTTGTGTACATTGTGCACAAATGTGTAACCAGCTTATTTTACAATACTAGCTCATATTACGTTGGGGGGCCCAAGATCCCTCTAGCCACTAGTGCAATCCAGATTTGGATCGGTATGATCAAACAAAATACCATGCAGTCTACCATGATTGCAAGGAAAAGAACTTGGATGCCTGGGAGGGACTTAATACTCAGTAACAAAAAAACCTTAGTAACTAAATAAAGGTGTCGATGCAGCAAATAATCCGATGAATCAATAAAATAGAGTAATATAAGGAATAGTGAGAGTGCAAATTGCACTAATAATAGTAATTGAAGTCCACAACAAATCCTCAATTAATTAATCAATAAATAGTCTTATAATTAAAATAATAAATAAATAATATAATACAAAATTAAATACTATATATAATAAAAAATATTCAATTTATCTGCAATTCAAAACCATGCTGATTATGAAAATAGTTGTCCACAGCAGATATGAAAATAAAATAGTCATTTAATTAAGTGATAGATAATCCCATTAATGTTTGAATATACAATTATTATATTAATCCTGTTTACACAATACTAACGGGTTCCATGAATTTTGAATTAATAAATCCAGTTGATACACATTAAAATAATAAAGGATAGTTTATAAATGTTCAATACAAGAGTTATGAACAGGAGTCATAATATCCTACCCACTAAATAATTATTTATAAAATATCAATTATAGTGAATAAACTATACTAAACTAATCATGATACAATTTCAAAACCTAAGATATTATAGGTCGCTTAGTATAGGGCAGCGCATGTTTCTATGAGCATTTCAAATCATCAATATAAGAGAAAAATAGGTCTACGTTGAGCCAGAATTTCGCCTTGAGACAAATGTTAGAGAAGAAATGGGAATATAATGGGAGTCTTCATCAGCTATTCATTGATTTTAAGAAAGCATATGATTCTATCAAAAAGGAAAAGTTATACAATATCCAGGTGTAACGTCACTTACGTTCGTTCCATAAAATACAGTGTTTTCGTCTCCCCTGAATAGCTTTATGTAGAATCACCATTTTGGCCATCTATAGAATTATATTTTATATGTACCGCTATGGATTCGAAAATTAATGTTATCCGCGAATAAAACAAACATTCAGAACTTTCAAAGAGATAATATTAAATGATAACAGACTTAATTTTCGCTATGGATCTGGAAAAATTGTAAATTCCGCGTTTATTGATGAAAGAACAGATTAACATGTGTGTGTGTATAACGCACAGGTTTTTGGCAATCCTGGCTGGAGTCGCACAAAAACTGAAACGGCACCCCCAACCTAATGATCCCAAAAGTGGATCACACAGACAAATAGGGTCGCCAGGAGCCTAGAGTACCCACGCAACGCATCTAACCTAACCTCTAGCTCCAAACATTTTCTACACCCCAGACGAGCGGCGCAGAAATGCCTTCCAGATTTAAGAATATCTGGGAAAGAGGATTCCAGATCCTTGTGATCACTGTAAAAAAAAATAATTTAGATCGAGGGAGGAAATACCGGTAAGGCGACACCTCCAATCTTTTAATTAGATCGTCAGTTCATACTCTGAAGTACCAGCTGGTTCAGATTAGCGACAGATTAAGAAAGAAAAAACGCAAATCTTTACTTGGGAAATAATCACAAACGATGATACGCAAAACGACTCATATGTGACTCATACGGTGTCTTTACTCACTTCGAAGTCTACAGGGTGGCAAAAGACCATGTCTTACCTTTACCTTAGTAGGGCCCACACCTGTAGTCTGGAATCGCAATTCCTGAAATAAAGACGAACGAACACAACGAATGACGGTCGCAACTCAATCCAAACGTAGTGTCATAACGCAAAACGCAAATAATATATATTCACACAAATCACATGCTGGAGTCACTTCATATTTCAACGCAGAAATAACCAGAAATTCAATATATAGTTCCTTTCCCAAGTCATCACTTCTCAGCTGGCGAAAGAATCCTACCACTGGTCTACAGATTTATGAACCGATCTAATCTAATTAAAATAACATCACTTAAGACGATAGGTTTACCGAAACACAGAAATAATGAGTATCAATTGCTGTCAACTTCACGTAACAATTCATAGCTAATTTCCAATAGATATTAAGTTAAACATTAAATAACTCACTGCACATTTTAAATATTACCAAACACTGTACGAGGATTATGAACTAATGCCTTATATCGTACCTGGTTAACTGAAAGGTTTCTATACTACGTTCACTGAATATAAACTCAAGATTGTTTTCGAAGAAATATAAAAATTTCAGAATTTCAATTTATTGCTTTGACTTTACATATTTCACGCTTTCGGCTATGATAATTTTATCAGAATCTGAACAGAATTACTGTTGCATTGTAAAACAAACAAATTTGAATCGCTGGTATACATGAATTAAGCCGAACTGAAAGTTATGTAGTCACACATTAATGTCCATAATTTCTGTAATAATTAACAAATTTTGTTGATGTTTTCACAAATTATTTCCGAAATATTGTTGTACAAGTTAGAAAAGTTTTAGTACGGTATTACTTACACGAAAGAAGTTCTAGTCCAAAATGTATGGTAATTAAAGAATCACTTTAACCTTAATATTTTTGTGACGTCATTACAGACGATTACTACGTTATACAAAAGACGTTCTGAATAAATTTTGAAAATACAAAATATTGTTATAAAATATGATTTTTCATTGGAGAATAGTGGCTGGAGTTGAAACCAAAAATTATCGAACCATGTCGAATAACTTATAATTTACTATTAGCATTAAAGCGGTACGCAAAAATAATCGGGCAGACAGGTTGCTAATTTGATCAAGTATGGAAAATATGCGGTAGCTGTCAAACATGGCTAACCGGGAATTTCGAATAGATATGGAAAAACGGGAGACGAGAAATTGGCATTTGATTATTGAAACCTAACGGACCGATATTTATAATGCAAGAATTCGGTCAATAGCGGCCCCATACTAAAATTTAGAACATATTAAACATATTGACAAATAATCTCAAAACAAAATATTAAATTTTGATGAGGTGAAAATTCCGAAATTATGATGTCGAAAAAGTCCTGTTAGTACTTGTATCGGTTTTTATTCTTCTTAATATGATTTAAGGTAAATTTCCGGAACGGACGAAATCAATCGAAATATCATCAAAAATTACGCTAAATTTAGTGTTTACATCTACCTTTCGTAGACAGGGCTTAGGAAGTACAGGTGATGGAAAGCCCATGCATCTGGTCGCTTCGGTTTAAAAATTGGAACTAAACTAACATGGCGTGGGAGAGCAGTTCTCCCAGCAAACGGAGAAGAAGGCTGATTCACACCAATCAGCAAAAAACAAGTCACGAAGCATTGACTAGGGCCAATCAAAAGCAAGCGTTAGATCCAAGTCATTGCTGCGTGACTAACGAAAACCTGGATGGATAACGATAAAAATCCAAAGAAAAATCCAAGCGGAAAACGCTCAAAGAGTCTAAAACCAACCAAAGAGAATGAGCTAAAGAGAACACACTGAAAGAAAACAAAACGGAGACTAAGAAAAATAAAAGGGGAGAAAAATAAAAATAAAAATGGAACAGCAACTAGGCTGTTACATGTGTATGTAAGTAAGATTTGAAGTGTATCACGTGACGCTGTGAGGTCACTCAACCAGAGGTATATAAGCAGGTCCCGGGTGATTCAGATTCAGAATCAGAACTTCCTGGGCTACAGCCCAGACCACATCAAGCTCTCTGCTTGGTGTTTTCTTCTTTGGACAGCAGTCCACTAATAAATCGTCATTATCTTGAGTATTCTTTAGCAGGCTTGTGCTCATTACATTGCTTTATCGTCATATGCTTTATTCATCTTTATTATCATTCTCTCTTATTACCTCATTCTCCAACTCCAGAACGTTTCAGTCAGGCGGGCCGGGGTTTCTATTTACCTTGCTCTATAATGGCACGTCTTCAGTCAGGTGGACAATTACAATAGCTGCTGCAGGCCTTCAGTCAGGTGGTCAGTGGTTTACAACCTTTCTTGGGTTTGGAACGCCTTCAGTCAGGCGAGTCAAGACTATTAACCCACCCTAAAGGCAGCTGAACACCTTCAGTCACACTGTAAAAATAGGAGACACAACGTTCATCCAAAAAATGGAGGCAGTTGAGCTGCCTCCACTTTTTGGATTAACCTACATTCAGCCAGTTTGCGGTTGAACGTTTTACTTTCGGTAAAATTTCAAAATGCGTGTATATATTACATATATATGAGTGTTCCAACGTATTTCATTCAATCCGAGCATTTTTTAAAAGTAGAAAAGAATAAAAGGAAATATTTCTTTAAAATTAAAAATAATAAAAAATAGTTGTAGTGGTTGGGTTTCGATCCAGGGTCCACAAGCACACTGGTCAGACGCTCTAACCACTTTGCTATGAAGACAATTCGTCACTCAGGTTTTCCGAGTGAGCTATGGTTGTACTGTGAAGGAGGTTAATTATTAACACGTTTTTGATTTTACTACGAGGAATGTCTCGTGAAGAAAAGGAGAGATGCTTTTGCTACAGTGTAAAGATTTATACCCAACTTAATTTCTCGGCCCATCGGTAAACTGTTTGCTGTTCACAGTGTAAAGGCAATGTAAACACTCAAAATGGCGAGACGTTCAGTGACAAGCAAGTAACGTTACTCCTGTTACTGGATTATAGAATATCCAACTAAGGCTTAAACTTCATCCACAAAAGTACGTAACCTCAAAATTGCCAGTTTAGCTTACACTTCGATTAGGAAATGACCGAGTTTTAAGCGTAAAATAAGTTGAACGTTCACGGACAAATCACTTTGGCCAGTTTTAACCCATTTTCAGTTAACGTTAAGCTATAACAAAGAAAATGATAAACTTTAAAATTGAGTTAATTTTACCAATCTTTCCACTAAAAGTCTTACACTATATCCATGTTTAAGAGTAAATACAACAAAACGCTAATTTTCGACTTTTATTTCTCCATAAAGCGGAGTAACTTTCATCCATTTCGTGTTTCCAATTTTTACAGTGCAGGTGAGCAGTTGTTTTCCTTGCTTCTTCACGCCTTGAGTCAGGTGAGGAGTCCCCAACCTTCCTTGGTATATTGCATATTTTCAGCCAGGCAGGCATATACTACTGTTCCAAGTTCACGAGTACCTTCAGCCTGGCAAGCAGGAGCCTTCAACCCATCAGAATAGCGGTTGTGCGCCTTTAGCTAGGTGGACAATCGTTTACCTTACTTTTGTATGCCTTCAGCCAGGCAGATAAGAGAATTGTCCTTCCTTGGTATACTGTGCTGCCTTCAATCAGGCAGTCATATACTACTCATTCTCTGTTCTTAGCTTCTTTTCCGTATGTCTTCATGTGTAATTATTAATAAAGATTTGCCTTTCAGCATTTGAATATATTGATTATATAAACTTCTGGGGTACTCTCCATCTGGCATGTTACACGGGTACGATTTGAAATACCGAAGAAGCTGCTTCAGCTAGTGAGAATATGTCTTAGTGACTCTATAAGCAGAGTACGGGTAGGTAATAATATGTCAGATAGTTTCGAGATTTGCAACGGATTGAAACAAGATGATGCCTTGTCACCACTACTGTTTAACTTTGCCTTAGAATATACGATTCTGAAAATAGAAAGAGGACAGAAAGGGATTAACGTTAAGTGGCTTGAATCAACTGTTCGTGTACACGGATGATGTAGATTTAATAGGGGAAGATATAGATGAACTACAAAGTAACATCGATGTCTTAGCAGAAGCGTGCGATGAGATACGTCTACAGGTAAACATAGGGAAAATAAAACACATGATAACAAGTCGAAACACTGAAAATGGAAAATAAATACATAACAATTAAGCATGAGAACATAGAGAAAGTAAATAAATTTAAATACTTGAGAGCATATGCAACAAAAAAAAACGAGGTCACGGAAGAAATATAAAATCCATTAGTATAGGGTAGCGCATGTTCCTATTCAGTCCAGAAACTCCTAACCTCGCGATTAATATCAAGGAAGTTGAAATTGAAAATATACAGAACGGTTATTCTGTCGGTAATACTTTGCGTTTGCGAAAGTTGGAGTACGACCCTAACAGATGAACATAAATTACATGTGTTTGAAAATAAGGCTATGAGAGATGTGTACGAGCCGAAATGTGACGAGATAACCAAAGGATGGAGGAGACTGCATAATGAAGAACTCCACGGCATGTACGACTCACCCGATGTTGTAAGAATAATGAAATCGCGACGACTTAGGTGGGCAGGTCATGTTGCTCGGAGGAGGGGGGGGGTGAAGATTATATTCCATCTTGGTCGGAAAGCCGGAACAAAAAAGACCGTTAGGAAGGCCGAGACAATGTTGGGGGGATAATATTAGAAGGGATCTTCGAAAAGTGGGTGTCTGTGATGGAAACTGGCTTGAGAGTAAGTAAGCTCATATTCCCACCCGTTGGTGCGGTATGAATAACATATGTTGGCAACACTGAGATAACTGAGATAGGCATAAGGATCATCCACGTTCTGAACGTCCATCAGTGACTCCTGAAGAAGTCTGGACCAAGCCATAGCAAATAACTTACATCCAACAGTCGACGGACGAGACGTCACTTTCAAAGTACACAGAACAACAGTCGAAAGACGACTTCAGGCGAGATCAGAGTGGGCATCTGTGTTTCTTTGCTTTTCGTTACAAACGAGAACCCTCTTTGGAACGAATTGTTACTGAGGATGAGAAGTAGGTAAAATACTCTAATGTCAAGCGTCGAAGGATTTTGTGTCCCGTTACAGAGCCTGCTTCATCGACCTCAAAAGGAGGACTTCGTCCCAAAGAGCTTTGGTAACAGCATGATGGGATGTGAAGAGAATAATCTACAGGGAGGCACGTAACCAATGACCTCTTCTGCAAACAGTTGAATAGCCAGGTAGAAAAACTTATATCTAAGCGGCTAGCGTTCGCCAATCGTAAAGGCATTATCGTCCATCACGATAACGCAAACGTCATTCCGCTTTCGTCACAAGACGAAAATTACTGAACTTTGGTTGGAAAGTGTTACGCCACTCGGTGAATTCAGATAGTAGCTTATGGACCAGTACAGGATCTAGGGGAGGAAAAAGGGGACAAACGTCCCGGGCGGCACGTTTAGAGGAAGGCAAACAGCTAAAAATAAAAATAAGCTCCTAGAAAGTATAATCGCATATTAAATTGAAATAGACTTAAGCGTGTTCAAAATTTCAATACCAGTGCGCTAAGACATTTTTTTTATGTTATTCCATACAACCTACTTTCTTTCATCTTTAAAATTCAAAACTGTGAGTCAAGTCAGATAGGCAGGTCTACTGCCTTACTGGAGTTAGTAATAGCATACACCGATCATAATAGTAAAGACAGTCGTAAGAGAACGTTTAAAATGGCGGCGTCATATCGGGGATAATGAAAAGAACCAAACCTGACCTTCCTAACCTCTACTAATCGTTCCTAACACACTTATTATAATAGGTATGATAATATAAGAAAGTTTTTGACACGTAAAGTGAAGAAAAATAGAATTTCGCATATTACAATTTCGACCGTATTTACTACCACGATCCGACGCTAGTAATAACGATGCAACAACAGGCTTCAGAGAAGATAACAAAAGTACACTACGTGATGCGAGACAATGCTGTGGCCGTCGCGTTGTTTGGCTAAACAAAACGATGGAAAGGGCGGCAAAAGAGCGGTAGAAAGAGCGGCAAAATTTAACTTTGCTCCCATAGGAAAATGTCTAGAGCCGGCACTATTATGGACTACTACCTTTTCCACTCATTGCAGAACACCTTCGCCCACCAAATCTTTGATGTTGTGAAGGATGTGGTAACGGCATTACTAAACTTCTTTGACTAGAACACTTTTATCGACGTGAGATTAATTTCTTACCAGACAGATGGCAAGAGGTCTGGTGGCAATTATGTGCAGTCAGAGGTACCTTACTTTCTGTGCTCTCCACCTTTCAGTTTCGTCTGCAAAAATGGATACAACTTTTCCACATCCCGAATATGTATAGCAACAGGCAGCAAACATTGTCACTAACCTTCCGTTAAGAAATAGAATCAACTGTTTGCATACCAACATAAATGTTCACGATTTATACTGGATTAATTCATTCATGTTTAGCCAGATTTAGTATAGTGTGTAACGAACATTTTGTGGTTTCGTTACACTTTTATCCCACCAAAGTATTCTGGTATATATTTTGTTGTTGTTGTTGTTGTTGTTTTAGTAACTTTGATCTATATTACTGAACAGTGTTTTGTTGGAGAAAGAGATATGAAACTATTGTATGACAGAGAAGCCTCACGGCTAAAATTGTAACTACCAACTTTGACGGTGTTGTGAGAGACCATGAGGTCCATATAATTGCCTGTGATAAAGAAGGGGCAAGGTGTGTAAAATCTAGCTCCATCATTACGTTGATTTAAGTATTGAGTTAGTCGTCATATATATGAAGTCCATAGTATTGGTTGTATTCCTAATTTCCATACTTGTGGGATTTCTAAATTTGCGATTTGCGTCTGAGAGTTTGTGTGGAAAGTATTTTTCCGAGAATCGGCAGTTTTACGAATTTGTTAGTAAGTGTTATTTTCCAGATGATTTTTCAATTTCATCGAGTGAAGTAAATTCCTCAGACGTGGGGAAGAGTGATATTTGCGAAATAGTTTATTGCAAAAGTCATCCATGTACGTCGGGAAATTTTTCATCTCAATGTCTTGCAATTGTATCGATTTTCTGTAAGCTAGAACGCAGATTGGATTTCAACGTGCTAAGTTTGGTATCAACCGAATCTATTGCCATCTTTAGTTATTTGTTGCTAATATTAGTTAGAAGCTGTGGCGATTATCTTCTTCAGTTCTATTCTTGCGATATCAGAAGATATTATTCAGAATTTCCGAATTTCAGGTTCGAGAGTGTCCACGTGGTCAGTGTCCGATACGTAAGCACGTGTTCAGAGATACTTACCCAGTATTGGAAGTAATAACGTAAACCTACTTTTGCCTTGGTAACAATTTTTTGTTTGGTTGCCCGGCAGTAGGAATCGATCCCACTACCTCATAACTTCGCTAATATCGGTCCTATCGAGTCTAAATTTAGCATACCGTCTTGTCAGGACATTCTATTACATTTCTAATTGGTGGGAATATAGTTTGTTAGGGATTAATTCTCTTTTCTATATAGTTTCGAAATTTTCAAGTGGATGGCCCGCAGCAGGGCTCGTAGCCATTATCTTGTAACTTCGGTAATATTGGTCGTATTGAGTTGGAATTTGGTATTCAGTTATTTCGTCGTGTTCTTTGAGGGCTCCTACTATCGGAGCAACGATTTGATTCGGATTAAACCGAAAACCACAAGTTTTGGGGATATAGGAATCCAAGTGGTAATTTCTACTCATAGAGTTGGATATACTGATAATCGTGATATCGAGTGTTACTATAGCGTTATATCTATCTATATATATTTTACTGGGTATTTTTCTGAGTGTAATTCTTTCTAAAGAAATATTCGATTCGTGTGTTATATGGATCAGAACCTTGGCAATCGAACAGGTTCAATTTGCATATTGTTTGTTAATTTTTGTAGAAATGAAATAACTATTAGTGCGATTATATTGTTCTTATCCAAACTGAAATTTAGTTTTGTTCTTGAATTCAAATATCAACTTAAATACCTACCCTCATAGTAGAGTATTTAATTGTGGGGTCCCTTAGAGGATCCTCCCTTCCGTTTCAAGTGCTTTCGTTAGCAATTATTATTACTGTGAGATTCTGGATAACTTTTATAAGAGTAGACATTGGACGACTCTGAATTATCTGGGATCTTATCGTGGTAAGGGTAGCTAGCAATGGAGTGCTTGTTACACAACTCAAAGGCAATTATATGGACCTCATGGTCTCTCACAACGCCGTCAAAGTTGGTAGTTACAATTTTAGCCGTGAGGCGGCTCTGTCGCACAATAGTATCACACCTCGTTCTCCGAGAAAACACTGTTCAGAAATATAAATCAAAGTTACTAAAACAACAACAACCAAAAACTACCAGAATAATTTGGTGGGATAAAAGTGTAACGAAACCACAAAATGTTCGTTACAAGTGCAAACAGAAAACAATAATATAACAGTTCTAAATTTTCTGTCAGTTAAAGAACAATACTTAAGTATTCTGGACATATATTTTTTTAAATGATGAGAAAAGAATCCACTAATTTAAATAAACCGCATTGTGCAGACATTTATATTATTTGAATCAATCCAGCCATTTCAATCATGTTATATTGTGTATGTATCATGTTAAGATGATTCGATGTAGAATGTACATTCTAACATAATGACAGAGAATATAAAGATTGTATTTTCCAGTGTATCAAGTAGTGTCCTTAAAGTACATAAATCATGTTAATGCGTCCAATTTACTATGTGCAGATTCGATTCCTTCTCATGCCACATTCTCCTTTATGTTTTCCAGGTTATTCCGCAACTTTACTAGGCGAATTCCGGGGTGATACTTTGACTAAAAGCTCTGACCCATATTTTCTCTATACCTTTTTCAAAACAATGCTTACCGACGACCACCATCCACTCTAATATGTGGACATAGTTGCCTATCATTCCATAGAATGGAAATAAAAAAAATAACATCGCTTTTGCTGTCATATTGGTATTGGGATACGTTAATCATTACGAAGTATGAGTACTATCAGAGTTCTGCGTCGGGAGAAATTGTTCTCAAATATGATCGAATCACAACACTGGTTCAGAACAATAACTATTGTAAATAACAGAATATATCAGAGTTCCTGTATAGCCACAATATTAATGCTCTTGCTTTTGATGCGAGCGGTACCGGATCCATTTCCTGGTGGACTTCCAATTCTGTCTGACTTAACATTCTTAAACCAAATGCGGAGTTACTTTAATTTTAAAAAAGTGATAGACTACAATTTAGAAATCCAGATTAACGAGGGGTCGACCTGTTGTTCACGTGACACTCTCGCTGAACTTAGCTTACCTGTCTGATCAAGGTCCTACATGCACTGTTTTAGATCTTGGCTTAATTTAGAATAAGATATCCTTGTATGTACAGGTCACTTTTTTTGAACGTTCATAAAGGCTCTATTTACGAGGTATTAATATTAACCATGCCTCTAGCAGAGCTCCATCTCTTGATATTTTATTATTTTTTCAAGTCTGTTTAATGTTGTCCTTACACCATTGACATTTTCATCTTAACGGGGTTTCTCAAGGGTACTGTAAACCTTTATCTGTGCAGACATTTCCAAGAAAAAATCAAGATATTGGATGCCTGTGAAAAGAGGGACGTTAGCTATATAAGGATGAAGGCCAGAAGGGATCAACAAGACGAGAAAGAAATAACTTTAAGCTGAAGATTTTTCTAGCCTCATATGTCACCGAGAATAAACCTCCAGAGAATTTTAGGAGAAAGTCAAAGGGGGACTTTAAATCCAATATCGTGAGGGAACAAGAATGCGTCTCTGAGGCTGCAACTCAATAAGATGGCAGGAGATGGTCTACTGTTTGTCTTTTGTTTCTAAACAATATTCTTTCGACTCCTTTTAAGACGGAATGGTAAACTCCCATCGGATTTTAAAATCCTTTTAGTATTCATTACTTTTAGAATATTACACGTAAAGCTGCTCTAAAGTAAAATTAAAGTTCAAAGTTCACTTTACTCAAAAGTTTCGTGGCTTGTGTGTTTGTAGTGAACATATAAACTTTCTCGACACGGAGATAGGATTGAACCGAAAGTAAGATTTCAATGTTTATTTATTTTCAAATCTTACGTCAAGTGTTACTCTAAAGAATAAGCTATTAATTTAATTGCTAATCCAAGCTAATGTTAGAATTTAAATAAAAATTAATTGATCCTTATTTTCGGGAAAATCTTATGCACCACTAAGCTGGAAATATGCTTGCTCTTGCATCATTCATCAACTAACAAGAAGTACGAATTTAGTGTGACTTTTCAGCGGTTAAGTTTAGAATGTATAATTTATCGTGCCATTTATATTCGCCATACTCTCCATATTGCTAATCAGACTTTGGAATGTCACATTACTATACACACATAACTTTATAGTTGCAAACTACTTTGTGAATGTTTTATGAACTTCGCAACTAGACTTTAGTAATGGTGGAAGAATTTGTCTAGACGTGTATGGGGAAGTGCACTTGTCTTTCCTCATAACTGTATTGTACGTACAAAATATTTGAGGGCTGTTCTGCAACACGCGATACCTTACCTTTATTCAACGCAAAAACTTTCTGGTGTGTCAAATTTCGTTCACTGCTTGCATCGTTGTAGAAACCATCTTTGGTTTCCAATTTCAAATCACTATCTGTAATAATTAGATCGATACTCTGATTAGATATTCGAGAGTTCCATGGTTTGAATGTGAACAAGCACGTTCAGCTTTGCTGTACAGCATTTTTCAAGTTGGAAACATTTTCAATCATAACAAATTACATGCATGTGTCTGGACAGCGTTGCCAATTCTCACCTTTCCTGCTCCATAGAATTGAATTTTGATTTATTTTTTTTACTTATGGCCTTTAAACTTTTAAGGCTCAGGCCAATATAGGGGAAGTGAAAGAATTCAGAAATGTGTCAGCCAGAGCCTATATCGGCCAGGACCTATCTCGGCATTTCCTGGTGTGACTTAGCAAAAATTCTAAAAAATAATGTCAGTCAGGACGGTCGGCCACTGGATCGAACCTACCTCATCCGTAGAGTATTAAGTACCTACTGCTAGCATACGAATTGACAACATTTTAGTTATATGATTGGATAAAATTAAAGGTCATCTTTGGAATAAATCCCTTCCAATGGCTTGAAGGTTACACTGTTTTATGAAAACTGAATTTATTCATAGCTTGTATGTAACTTTAGCTCAGGCCGGAATAGGGCTAGAAAGAGAAGTTAAAAAAAGTAGATCAGGTACCATACCTGCTTTTTGACTGGTGTGACAGGAAAAATTCTGGAAATATCTAATTTATTTTAGTTTCTTTTATTTAATTCGAAGAAATAGGCCAGTTATGATGGAACTCAAAACACATTTGGCCGAATAAAATCATACATAAACACATTGTAGTGCTTGAAAACCAAGTACAAAGTATTTCTAATTTGGTGAGTATCTGAACTGCATCCTATTTATTTATTTTAAACACGTATATCTGGACATCTATTAATTGAAGGGAGCTGTCCTTTGGTCACAGAATAATAAACACTATTTAGAGAATTTCCTTCAAATCTTGATTGCTATCAACAACAAACTCACGTTATTGTATGCATCTTCCGAACAACACAACAGTGCTTATTGACATTGTTCAAGCATCTAAAAAACATAGAATATAATTTCATATGACTTAGTTCTTTAGGGCGTATTCCCTTAAAACAATACTTTTCTGTCCACAGCACACGTCAATATAAGTGCTTATGATTCCACATAAATTCACATGTTTAGCTAACTAGAGAACATGTTTGAACTATTTTCAATTTTATTTAAGGGCTTTACGAAACATTCACTTCCAGGTCTCTCCAATTATTTTATCCTGGAGTATGGATTGTTGTAATATCGCAATAAAGTGGCCTTTTCGGAGTATATGTTCACACTTCCCACTTACTCCCAGTGTGCGAGGAGTCTTGGCAGGCCTTATACTCCTCACTGAAGGAAAACAAATCAGTGTGTTGTTCGTCACGTATAATTTACCTTTTCCATTGAGTTCTTTCTTATGTGGTGACGTTCAGAGGTCCACTGATAAATTTACTGATTTTTGCTGGTTGTCATACGAGACTATGTTTCTCATAAAAATAATCGTTCTTCTAAATATCCTTACTGGTTTAATCATAAAATTAAGGCGGCCCTTTACAATAAGAAAAGAGCTTGGGAATTGTGGAAAACATTTCCGAACGAATATAGGCATAATAACTTTAGATTGCTTAGGACTACTAAAAATCTTTTACAAACTAAATATAACGAGTACATACAAGATATAACTAACAACATTCGTAGCAATCCTGGTCACTAATTAAGCAAATAATAATAATAATAAATAAAAATTAAATAAATTAAAAAAGGATAAAAACACATTTTAAGCAAAGAAAAATGGACTAAGAAGTAAAAAATAATAAATTTATTACTTTTTACTCTTTACTCCATTTTTTTTTGTTTAAAAAGTGTGTTTTTTTAAATTATTTTTTAATTTATTTTTTCTATATTAAGAGCTTCGCACACCCAAATTCTAAAGTGTTCTGTAACCAATCTAATCAAAACTCAACATCGTTGCAGGCTAGTATTTATTTAAGGATAAAGAAGTCAATATTAATTATTTTTTTAATTATTTACAGTTAACTGGATTATTCTGTCGTATATCTAATGATTGAATATTGTATTGTCATTAGAAGCAAGCAAGTTTACAAAATTTTAAAGAAATTGGATGATGAAAAGTGAGTTAAAAATCAGTTACAAGATTTGTACCGAGATGAAACATGATTACAGAGTAAGTTAATAAAAAGCGTGTAAAAACCAGTATCAGGTTCCAGTGGGCATGACATACAATAATGGGTCTGATAGAAAGCATTTAATCACTGAGTTTTTCAATGCTAACAGTTGTCAACAATTCAATACTACTATTCTTCCTGATGTTAGATCTGTAACAAATGTATCCTTGACAACCATCAGTACAAATACATTTGAAGTTTACAGCTTGTTTGTATCTCTTTCCCATCACAGAGCCTCCTATTACGATTCTATTCCAGTAGCTTTTCTAAAGAATGCAGTTACTTTTGTTGCTTATCCTTTAACGTTTCTTCTAAATAGGTGATTTTCAGAAGCTTTCTTCCCCTCTATATGGAAGAAGGCCAACGTCGTGTCCACACTGAAAATCTTCTTCCACAAACAACACACAAAAAGATCACCAAAAATGAACTTTATGTGACCCTACCGAAAAAATGTTTTTATGTGCTCAATGTGTCGTTTTATTAGCCTCTGACCTACGGTGCACATTTTGTACACATTAAGTTCATATTTGCTGTAGTTTGCATTATCAACACTGCGTTTTGAGGTCACTTTTAGTACATTTGCGAATTTTAAATGAACGTTTTGTGCAGAAATTGTGTATCAGTACACCAGAAGTGCATATAATATGCACCAAACATATATGTGGCGTAGTTCATATGAATTTCACGAAAAGTTCACAAAAATTTCACACTTATGCACTAAAAACGTGTTAAAACTGGAACACATTGTGAACTTTTTGGGGGCATACTGTGAACTTTATGTGTAATTTAGGTATACTTTTATTTTCAGTTCAATTCAAAGTCAGGCAACAAACATTTGGTCACTAACTACAGGCCCATATTGCTTTGCCTGTCTTGTCCATCATCTGTGAACAGTTTGTTAAGGATAGGCTATTAAAATTTACTTTGGTGTACATCCATCCTGCTTAGAACTTCTTCCTGACAGTTCCTGCATAACCAATCTGTTTATTCTCCAGTCACTCGCCATTAGTTGTTTGTTGAATAATACACAACTTGATATCATATACTTTGATCTCACAAAAGCTTTCGATTCGATTAGTCATGTT
>JAGDQP010030480.1:0-13234 GCA_022664845.1 Lepisma saccharinum | reverse complement strand
AGTGCAACCAGAGAATCGTATCAGTCAAGTACTAGCCAAAGCTCGATGTGAAGAGTCAAGAAAGTATCAGAAACACAGCGATCAGAGTTACAATAGTCTGACGATCGAGTAGTGCGAAGAACGAGGAAAAGTACGTCGTTCACCCGTCGGCCTGAAGCGTAGCCCAAAGAGTAACGGAGATGTGAGAAGTCCGAGTGGCTATTCCGATGAACAAATGGATAGAGACTATGAGGACATAGCCCGAATGCGTCGGAGAAGAGCGTCGCGCAAGAAGAAGGATAAATGTACCCAACGAGAGAGACACAGGATTAAGGAAAATGATGAGACTACAAGAAGTTCGAAGAGATCGACACGGCTGTTAGGAAGCATCACGGCATTTACCAAAGACATGAGTTGAGATATGATTCGATGGAGTTTTCGTCTAATGAGGAGCCTGGAGTGGACGCTAGGAAGGAGTAGCCATCGTTAGAGAGGAGACAGTTTAAAGAGAGAAGACAGTATCACCGAGACAGATGGAAAGACAAAATACAATTGCGAAGAAAGAATCATAGAGATAGATGGAAAAGCAGAAGAACACGACCTTGAAGACTATATCACAGAGCCAGATGGAATAGTAGAAGCATATGATCTCGTAGATTCTATCACAGAGATAGAGGGAAAGGCGAAAGAACACGATTCAAAGACTGTAGCACAGACCAAGATAGAAAAGCAGAACACGATTTGGAAGACCTTATCACCGAGATAGATGGATACTATTTCGAAGATTGTATCACAGGGACAAATGGAAAGCCAGAACACGATCGCGAGTTAGACCATATGGAATTTATCAGATATAAAGACCCGGATGACAGAGGGAATATGAATCTAAGGAACCTGAAGTTAGCGCAAGGCATGAAGGTGATGGAGATAGAAGAAGTTATGATTTAGATGAAAGTTAAGATGACTATGGACCCAGAATTGGACATGTGTATGAAGGTTTTGAATAAGGGAAAAGAGATTAACAGGTGTAGCGGCGAATTGAAGAATATCAGCGACGTAGAGAAGACGTGGAAAGAAGTTTTCGAAGAACGAGCTGTGCTGTTTGAAGAGACGCAAAGTTGTAAATATAGGGAGGACGATGAGAAGAAACACAAAATTGTTGAAGCGGGAAACGCTAATCTCATGGATGATGTGTACCAGGAAGGACACAGGGAAGAGCAGCGCAACGTGTGTTGAGTCAACGAGAGGCAACAGGGGCCTATTGATGACAACGAAGTGGATGGAATGCGCGTCCTCAGATCCGATCTGTTAGCAGAGGCTTAACTTACGAACGCACCTCCTGAAGAAAAGAGAAAGCTTTACAACGTACGCAGAGAGCAGCGAAGAGTCTTCGATGGTTACCCGGGACAAATGAAGAATTTTGAGCGCATTATCAGAATGAATGCAGCCGACGCTACCAAGACAGAACATTGCCTGAGTCCCGCCTGTTACCATGATGAGGTTGAATATTGGATCGACACCAGATTGCAGTCAGATAATAGAGAAAAGAATGAATTTTGTCACCAGTTGTATGATGAATTATTAATGAAAAGAAGATGGAAATATGTTAAGGCACTGAAGAATTTAATGATCCTTGAAGAAGACATGATCTCTCGGATTAAAAAGATATGTGACTTATATAAAAGACTCTATCTACGTATCGGGAAACCCTGGCAAGAAGTAGTGGAACTATTGGATCATGAATATAGAAGAGTTTGTGGAAGTTACTCGGAAAACCAATGTAAACTGTGGAAACCTAGTCCTAAAATACATCACGAGTTAATAGCTAAAGCTATAGGCAGAGCCTCAATATGTCTACAGGAGGAGATAACGACGGCTACGGAAACAAAGAAATTCATAGCTAAAAGGGAAGTAAAAAGTCAGAAGCAAAATGAACGTCCGAGTAGTCAAGCCAAATTAGAAGCACGCACAGCTACGCACAAGGAAGAGGAGTTGAAAAGTGTGGCCCAAGCGTCGGTGACGGACGTAGAGTTGAGGCGAGATGCAACTGATTCGGACATAGGGGACTTTACGTTTATGCAGTGCCTGAGTGAAAAGACTAAAGAATTCGATATAGCGGGAGTGGGAATTGAAGCGAAGCACTCTGGTCCCGGTATGACAGTCCAAGGTGTGACGGAAGAAGTGTTCCAGTTCGACCAGGATGATGATCTGCCGAGGAGGCGTATTAGAAATTCAAGTTATGCTGTAAAGAAAAATGACGGAAGATGGTTAAGAAGTGATGCCGTATCCAAATCGTGCCTATTGAAGACGACCATGCCAGGGATCGGAACCCGTTCGGGTGCCATATATAACAGGGAGAAATTTTGACTTACGTCCCGCTTGTTATATGCGCATCCAGTGTGAATTGTTTTTTCTGCAAGTCAGTATCAATGCGGGGAAGGACTGAAGCCAGCCCAGCCGATGTAGTGGTGGTAGTAAAATGGAGACCCACAGATGGCGCCACGTATCAACCAGTTAAGCATAGTGGATTAGTGTTTGTGATGTTTCTTGAACTGAAAGACATTTAATGGATGGTGATACCAAAATATATGTGAACTGTTGCTAATTAGAGAAATAGTTTATATGTTATTGTAGATATATGTAAGTGAAAGTGTATGTCTTGTAGTAGTTCATTAGCCGCCACACCATGTAATGGAAAGCAGTTGTTGTCACACCAGAACTGAACTAACTGCCGAGGAAACTCCTATCCTCTCACAAGAACAAGAACTATGATTTGGTTGCATATGTAAATAAATACCCCAAAAGAAAAACATGTTTTTATATCTCGAAGCTGAGTGTTCCAGTGAGAATATTTGATGGAGGAAGCCCCATTCTCCCACGAGCTTGGGGAGATCGCAGTGCTGTGGACTCCCACATAGGTATATAACACTTGGCGGAGGGATTGCGCTCTCCCCCACGGAACTGATGGAGGATTCCACGGAATCCTACTGGGTGAATATTGGAGGAGGTACTTTTATTTGCCTCCCACATAGTGGAAGTTCACAAGTGTGATAATGCGGTTGCGCATACCTGCTATCGAGGAATGACGGAGGGGTCGCGGCCTAGAAGTAAGTGCAGTATTCGGTCATTACACAAGTACTGTTGGTTATGCAAGTATCAGGTCACTGCATAAGTATGGTCGGTCCCCGGTCCCTGTTACAAAGGTACGATTCTGTATCCTAATCACCAAAAGCACAAAAGATCATAAGTGGAAGGAATTACCATTCACTTGTTAACGCGAAATTCTACAGGGTGTTTATGAACTACACCAACAAACTTTTGAAGGCGATTCCTTACATCAAAACAAGAATCTCCAACAGTTTTATGAAATGTGCACAGTTTCGGAGATACAGACATACAAGTTTACGGGAGCATCGTCACAAGTGACGTCATATCGACAAGTAATGGCGTAAGCAGGTTCGGGTTAGCAAATCAGACTGGAAGTAGTACCCGATACATCTATTGAAGTTGTATTTATGATTGGCGAATGAACTTAGAGGAGATTTTTATGCTTGTCCTTTTAAACTATTTAATTCCTTCACAATAAAATCCCTCAATTACAAACACTTCTTAAGTAGATGTATCAGATACTACTTCGAGTGTGATTTGCTAAACCAAAACGGCGTACGTATCGAACTATGCCGCCGTAACCTTATAAGCGTTAGTGGCTCCGAAACTACACATAATTGGAAAATTTTTAAGAAAATCTTTGTTCTTGTTTTTGATGTGAGGAATCACCTCCCGAAGTTTGTCGGTATAGTCCATAAACACCATGTATAGGACCTTGGACTGCCAGGCACATCTCGTTCACAAGGGGGCCAAGGTTGTCAGCCAAAGGACTACGCACCACAGCTCTATCTGCTCTCGAAACCGGAGTTCACTACTTCTTAATTCAATTTTCTCCCCCAGTTGATACCATCAACACCAAAATGGGGTATTTAACAAGCTTTGGTTCCCCAACTGGGGGTCGAACTGAAAATGAGAGCTTTAGTCACTCACCAAGGCAGGAGCTCTCACTCGAATAGCCCGTTCGCACAGAAGATGATAGCTTATGTGCAATTGTTATGTACCTCATTAATTAGAAAGAATGTTAAAATGTAGTTGACGAATGAAGCATATTTTCATCATAACTTGCATGGTAACCAGTGTTTAAAATGTTCTCTAAAATTTAGTGGCCAATGAGGCCACCTGAAGAATTTTGTGGTGGCCATTTGTAATCACTGGTGGCCTTATCGAATATATTGTGTTTTATTGACGTTAAACACAAATTGTGAAGATTGTAATAAGAACACGGCGATGCGTTCCAGCGAACGAGATTATGAACATCGACGGCGAACGACCAATTCTTACTGCACACTCATACAGCTGCGGCAGCGGCGTCAGAACAAGCTACAGTACGTACGACGATGTGCCTAAAATGCGTAAAAAATAATGTACTTGTGGAACCAAGATGAAATACAGAATAGTAGTGAACTTGATACTGGAAAAGTTGAGAAATTAGACCAAAGAACTGGTGGCTAAAATTGGCCACCAAGTGTGACTCCATTTGGCCAAATCTATCGATTGGTGGCCGTGGAGCGCCAATTTTGCATACTTTTTTTTAACCCTGATGGTAACGATCTTCGTCAACCAAGTTTACGTGTAGCGTATAGTCATGTTTTTTAAAAAAAAAGACCATAGGAAAAGAACGTGCTTTGTCCGATTTTGGCAAAATTGAGTTAAGAGTGCCAACAGTTAGCTGTCTGAAGGACCTTTTTAAACAAGCTATCATGCTTTAACATTGCATATATAGTCCGTCTGTTATAAGCGAATCTTTATTTAATGTGCCGGTATACATAATACTAATTACTCTGGACTTTTAAAACACTCTCCTGTAAACTCAATAAAATGGACAAAGCATGTTCTTTCCCTGTAGCCTTTTAATTATTCCCGTAGAACACTAATTTATAAAATATTTTATGTTCACCCATATGTAAATTGTAAAGAATACATTTATTTTTCAGAAAAACATATTTTATTCCAAAAGAATAATAAAGAAACCGGAAGTACAAAACCGTACAGTAGAGTACCGTACAGTACAAAACTGAAAGAAAATAATTAAGACATTTTCTTTTTACCTCAGAAACTTCTGAAAAACGTACTTGTAACTGCAAGGACAATTAACAAAAAGAAAAATATTTTCGGTGGACCCATAAACAAAAAGTTGACGAAAAGTTTAAAAAGATTTGTGTGAAGCATTAAGCTAAATGAGGGGGAAATGTGTACTCTAGAAAACAGAGACTGAGTCTTCGACCTGTAGCTATGAAGAAAAAAAATCAGAAAAATCATGTGCACATAGAAAATAACTAGTGAAATGAAGAAGAAAGAGAGAGTAGGCGTGAGACAAGCATTACTGAAGATAACCGAGAAGGGAGGAAGAAACTGGTTAAGACATTTACTACGCAGATATTGCATTCTGCATGGTACATTGAAGCTATAATTGATGGGGGGAAAGGAAGATAAAGAAGACGATTATACTCCTTGACAATATTAAGGAAGATAATTCGTAAGATAAAGAAGGAAGCAAAATTCTGAATGAATAGAGAGAGCTCAACTTGCCTTGATGGATATGTCACTTTGTGCAGAATGATCATAATTTTTTTTTATGTAGTCAGATCAAGATAAAGTTACATCATACGAAAGGAATAGATCTACTCTTTTAACCCTTGACTTTGGTCTGTCAGCTGACAGTTGATGTTGGATGCGAGGAAGAATCCTTTGGTCGATAATGGCACATTTTTTTCTTCCCCTTGGAACTGGGCGTGTCTTGAAATTCCATACACGCCTCTGTGCAGGGAAGCACTACTCATTCTATTAAATAAATGCTTCCCAAAACTTCCTTTTCCACTGAAGTATGTGTTTCATATAAACATCACGCCTAAGATATTGGAAATGAATTAAATTGAGACCTATTTTCCATTCTCGCCTTGAGGTTAATTTTCTGCTTATAAAAGTGATAAAAATTTCCCTTTTAATTTGTCAGTATCTCTTCACGTATTACATTTTTAACATCAGTCATATTGTATTCTTCCTCTTCCTCTCTTCCCTTCAACAATATCTTCATCTACATCCTTCAGTAGAGATTTATTCGCAACGTATATTCTTCCGCTCTCTGTTCTTTACATATACCACCGTCAGATTAATATATTTTTTTAGAAAGTATGATCATAGAAATGAACCTAAGTCCTCGTTTTGTTGATGATATTGTTGTTGTTAATATCTTATATAAAATGGCCTGTGAGCTACCATTTAGAAGTTTGTTAAACAAATAAACAAGCTAAGTAATGATTTTTTTATAGACAAAACCAAAGCGCCCCAGTATAAAGTCAAATTATATTTTAACGTATCCAAAAGAAAGAGTCAAAGTCATAAGGACAAATCGAGATTACTAAGCGAATGCCGGGTCCTGTCAGTTTTAGAGTCAAATTCATAGATTTTCCCACGAGTGTCCATAACTAATCTAACGATGTATGACTCATCTCTTTCGATCTTATGGCTACTGAGATCTAGGAGGGGCACAATGGAGAAAACTAAGCGACTGAAAAGGACTTACCAGTTTTAGGGTCAAAGTTATAGGTTATTCCACCGTTTCAGATCAGGACAAATCCAACGGTGTATGGTTCATCTTTGTCGGACTTGTAGTTATTGAGATCTAGGGGGAGGGGGCAAACATACCATGTGAAAATACATAGAAAAAATAAAGAAAACTAAATAAATGAAAAGGACTTTCAGTTTCAGAGTCAAAGTCATAATTTTCCCCACCGTTTGAGATCATGGTGAATCCAACGGTGTATGGCTTAACTCTGTCGGACTTGTAGCTGCTGAGATCTAGTGGGGCGGACAGACAGACAGGATAAACCGTATATCTTCTCTTATTCACTTACGTTCTTAGGATGCGCTAAGTAAATAAATTTCACTTTACATTTAAATGTCTTAACAAGAAAATCAGCAAGGAATAATTTGGCAGGTTATAAGAGGACATTCTTGTATATGTAAGAACACTCCTGCTAAAAGTAAGCAATGACAAATCAAAATCAGTCGAGGGTCTCAACCTAAACTGACATTAAATGTGGTCCTGATATTAATAAAAATATGTAATTTATAAACGCAATATTTCTGTGTTTTTATATATGTATGTATTATGTGAATGGTTGCATGTACAAACATATTGTATAATATAATGTGTATTTTCTCGTCAGGTGGCTCGCAGATGGGGTGTGCAGAAGAACCGTCCTGCTATGAACTACGACAAATTGAGTCGCTCCCTGCGTTACTACTATGAAAAAGGAATCATGCAAAAAGTGGCAGGTAATGAACATAAAACACATTTCAAGAAACTTTACAGTTACGTAATTTTCTATAATAGGTAACCTGATAATTTCATTTTATTTCGTTACAGCTACGTTTCAGCTTAGTTTGAGCAAATGTCCTCCTTGCAGAAAAATTACTTTGATACAATACATGTAGTACATTACAATGTAACGAAACTGAGACATCACATTTGAAATGTTCATAATTATTGAAATGAAAAGACTATGTGTCCTGAGCCAAAGTTGCCTAAAGGACTTAAAATTAAATTCAAATTCAAATTAAAAGACTAATGGCCGGTTTCACAGACCTTCCTTAAATTTCAGTTAAGGGCGCGTTAGTTAACGCTTACATAAATATTAAAGTATCCCTTAATTTTTTCCCATTGCAACAACATTTAACGTTACGATGTAAGGTGCCCTTAACAAATGAAACCTTAAAGCATTGGTATTCCTGAATATGTAATTTCTCATATATGCTGTTCTATTTTCAAGAACTGCGATTGGTTGATCCTCGAGGTTGGCCACAAATAAATGACAATCACAATTCGTTGAGTAGAAAGTAAACAAATTAGGCCTACTTTCCCTGGGGTATAGTATTTGTTGTACTGTATTCAGAGAGCCTACAAATTAATATGATGTATTAAAATGAATGCTGAGAATTCAAATCAGATGTGTACCTTAGAAGTCATAAATGTTTCTTATCTATCTCGCCTGATGGCCGGAAAGTAAGTGTCAGTGTAGGGTGTCCGTACCTGTAATGGACCAGTTGCCAGTGGTTGACAAATAAGGGAAACAAACGGTAATAATAGAGTTTATATTCGATACAGCAGTAAAGAAAATAAGTGTTATATTTCCGTAAGGTTTAATAGTGTAGTCCCCAAACGTTGTGCAGTCAGAAAACGCATTGTCACTCCTCAAAATCAGTTAAATGTGTAAAGTGAATCTGGAAGAGAGCAGCGCGCAAAATAAAAGGACTGAGGTACAACTAATACATTATATACGTGCACGTGTACTATAAGCAACGGTACAGTGAAGTAATTAATTAGTTTATCCCTTCTTTGTTCAAGGAACAATCTACAGTAAATGGAATGAATGATTTACACTGGAACAATCGTCATTCACTATTGGCTATTTACAACTGGTCACCTACTGGTGCAATTTCACCTTCAGCAATAAATTTTTGTCTTGTCAAATGAAACAAATGCGAGCTGCTTTTTCTTTGACTTTTTCTGCACTGTCTCGGCATTTGTTTCTTAGACCAACTAACTATTTTTATATTATTATATAAACGTCAGTTCTTGTTCACACTTGAAATTTTCCTTATTTGGTCAACCATTGTACGATCACTTTATATATTTTCGACATGCTGCAAGTAGAAACAGATGAGGCTATAAGCATTCCTCGAGTATGTTGATACGGATTGTTTTAATTCTTTCCCTTCGTAGTTTAACCTACTTACGTAGTTAATTAAGTAATTCTTTATATTAGTTACTTCTGTTATATGGCAGGTGAATGTACTTCCAACGTAATTATTTTGGATGCATGCAATGCAGAGGCTGATACAAAATCAAGTGGGAATGGCATGAATGCAACGACACTTTTTCAAGGACGCATGTGTGTTGGTGCACTCACATTACTCTTTGACTTTACATCATATTCTTTTGCATTGTACGAAACCGAAATAATTCCAAATAACTACATTGAAAATGCGTAATTCAATGCCATATAACAGAAGTAACTTATAGAAAGAATTACAGTTAATTGCAATGTTCTCTTTATTCCGATAAATACAGACTTGTTTTGCTAGATTTAGCTTGTAATCTATTTAAGAAAGGAACATGAATTACGTTTTTTCTGTAGTTAAGGAGATGCATTCAACGGAATAGTAAAGCATCTCAATGCTCTATATACACACGCGCGCATTATGTTTGCAGTTCTTTTGTACTGTACAAGACAATGTGAAAATGTATAGCTGATTACATCCACAATGGAATCATCTTATAAACAGTGCACAAGAGAGCTTTCTAAGCTAAGTTCTACTTATGGAGTGTTTTCCCGCAACTTTACCCGACGGTTATACTCCGAATGTTATGAGTAACTTTCACTAAGATGTAAGTCATGTTCATGTGGGAAGTCACGGTTATATAACTAGTAATAGTCACTACAACCCGAGAGTTCAAAAGAAACAAGTGCATTGCCCACCCATTTCTGAAACAGCTTTGTAAATTGTACATACACACGTGCATTACAGGGAAGTATTCTACCAAGAATATTTAAAAGGAATTATGGGAACCGCTAAGGATACATATTCGAAGGAATAGTAAAGCGACGATATCAGACATTCCCGACATCAGCCTTATATATCAGAGTTCAGATTGCCTTTTCCTATCTGTTGTTCAAGACACATTAGGAAACTATAATTTACTGTGTTATTTGCGCATTATACATTGCACACAAATGTGTTGCCTGTACACTTGCACTAAAGAGTGCATCTTTGTAAGTATTTCTTGTATAAACATGGTCGACCATCATATTTGCATTGCTAGGTAAGAAAGCAAAGTTATTTCCGAAAGTATACAAGGATACATATTTAGGAAAATATAAATCATACATTATAATCAGCATAGTTGTCTGCCATATTCCTATGTAATTTAAGGACGCGTTAGACATTTAAGGGAGGAAAATCGCATCCGTAAGTTACGGACGAGTTTGAGCAACTGTTAACCTTGAGGGAGGTTGGTGAAACACTCTGGCGCTGTAAGGAAACGTTAAATGGACTTAACGCTTCCTTAACATTTGAGAAAGGTCGGTGAAACCGGCCACATGAAATGTAATAATGATTCATGAGAATATTTGTAAAATCAATTTAGAACAAGAAGATCATGAAATGGCAGGTGGACGGGATGTGAAGAACAACATAGGAAGATGGTAGAACAACAAATCATGACATTAAAATTTTAATATCACCACCGGAAAATTTGAGGGGCACTTTCGCCATGACAGTCCTTTTTTCTATGTTATTGTGGTACTACCGGGTTGGAGTCACTGGTCTTCCACCAGGCGCCTCCCCAGGTGACGGATAGGGGAATGCCGACCAGATATGGTGGGTACCGGAAATATTCAGGGCGGACCAAAGCCAGTACTGCTACCTTGCAGTTAGTAGAGATGAGATCTACAAAGACTAGGGGAAGATAATCCCGAACAAAAATATAATGGTGAGGGGAAGCAGCATCACCATTACCACTCTGAGGCTGAAGATGAAAGACATCTGCAAGGCTTAGAGATGGACAGAGGGCGACATCTTGAATGTCTACCTTTACTGCGAGGTCGTAGAGCTGACAACTCTACATCGCTAAAACATGTCAAGAAATAGTAACAGATGGTTCATGGATTCTCCTGGCGTAAAATATTCCGGAGGTAAACTAGTCCCTCATTCGGATCTCCGTGCGCGGACTGCTTCAGGGGGTTCCAAGAACAGGATTAACAAAGGCCTTACAATAGGAACGTGGAACGTACGAACATAATACCAAAGGGGCGCTCTTCAGGTGGCGGTAAGCGAGACCGAGAAGTACGAGCTAGACATATTAGCGATACAAGAAGTTCGGTGGGAGGGTCAAGATAGCATCCCACAGGGCAAGTACACTTTCTACTATGGGGGAACACAGTCTCACGATTTCGGAACAGGGTTCCTCATTAAGAACAGTATCCTTCAGGCGGTTCAGAATATAGAGTTCCTAAACGAAAGACTATCGTACGTTACGATACGTACTCGATGGGGCAACACGGTTTTATTAAAAGTCTATGCTCCGACCGAGGTGGCTACTGATAACGACAAAGATATATTCTACGATGAGCTAGAAAGGCTGTTTGACCGATTACTGAAGTATAATTCGAAAATTGTGTTGGGTGATTTCAATGCAAAGGTAGGGAGGAAGAAAAATATAGACCTACTATAGGCAAATAAAACCTTCACCAAAAGACCAACAACAATGGAGAAAGACTGATAACTTTCGCGATTTCGAAAAACCTACTGGTAAAAAGCACGTACTTTGAACACAAAGACATATACAAATACACATGGGTATTTCTGGACGGCAAAACTCTCAACCAGATCGATCACGTATTAGTAGATAGATGAAGACAAACCAATATAATGGACGTTAGGTCGTACAGAGGAACGGAAGGTGACACCGACCATCAATTAGTGATCACAAAATTAAGGGAAAAGTTATGCGTCGCGAACAGAGAAAGCAAGGGATCAAAACAACTGAAATTCGAAGTGAAACGACTAAATAGTCTGAGCATAAGAGCAGATTACCAATTCGAACTCTCAAGTAAGTTTGAAATCCTAGCCGATTCGAGTAATAATAATGATGATATTAGTAATGAAATTGATGTAAGTAAGATGTGGGAGGCAATTCGTGAGAGTTAAGAGCGCAGAGTAGGAACGTGTAGGTGAGAAGAAACAACAGAAAAACAAACCTTGGTTTGATGAAGAATACCTTAAGCTTCATGAGGAACGAGAACGAGCAAGGCAACGATGGCTAAATAATAAAAGCGAAGAAAATATCAACCACTATAGTAACGCGAAATGAAACACCAGACTCGGGTTCAGAAACAAAAAGCGAGAATATCTGACGCAGAAGATTCAGGAGATAGAGGAAAACGGAAAGACAAATAACATACGAGATCTATACAACTTGTTAAGAAAAGGTTACCAGCCAAGGTTAGGAATGATTAGAAATGAACGTGGAGATCTTCAGGCGGATCCGACTAAAATTGTCGATGTGTGGAAAAGTTATTTCGACAAACTTCTTAATGTTCACAACGGGGAGCAAACAGAGGAAATTGAAATCCATACCGCATAATCGTGGATTCCCGAAACTAACGATATCGAGATCGAAATGTCGGTGAAGAAATTGAAAATTTTCAAATCACCAGGAATAGACAATATTCCAGCCGAATTAAATAAAGCAGGAGGAACGGCACTAATCAAGGAACTACAAAAATTGATAAGTGCTATATGGAGAAAGGAGGAGCTCCCAAACAAATGGAAAATCTCAATAATAGATCCGATTTACAGAAAAGGCGATAAATCGGACTGTAATAATTACCGCGGAATCTCGTTGCTTCCAACCTGTTACAAGGTATTAAGTAATATTCTGTTAACACGCCTAAGTGTATACGTAGATGAAATGATTGGAGATTACCAATGTGGATTTAGAAGAAATATATTCACGTTGGACCAGATTTTCGTCTTGAGACAAATTTTGGAGAAGAAATGGGAATACAATGGGACGGTTCATCAGCTATTCATTGATTTTAAGAAAGCATATGATTCTATCAAAAGGGAAAAGTTATACAGTATCCTGAGACGATTTGGAATTCCGAGAAAAATGGTTCAACTAGTGAAGATGTGTCTCAGCGACCCCATAAGCAGAGAACGAATAGGTAATGATTTGTCAGATAGTTTCAAGATTTGCAATGGATTGAAACAAGGCGATGCCTTATCACCAACTACTGTTTAAGTTTGCGTTAGAATATGAGATTTTAAAAATTAAAGGGGACAAAAAGGGACTATCATTGAATGGTTTGAATCATACGCGGATGATGTAGATTTAATAGGAGACCACATATATGCACTATAAAGCAACACCGATGTTTTAGTAGAAGCGTGCGATGAGATAGGTCTACAGGTAAACATAGATAAAACAAAATACATTATAACAAGCCGAAACACAGGAAATGAAGGAAATAAAAATCCAAGAATTAGGGACGAGGTCATAGAGAAAGTAAACAAATTTAAATACTTGGGAGCATACGAGGTCACGGAAGAAATAAAAAGTCGCTTAGTATCGGGGAACGCA
>JAGDQP010030479.1:0-22583 GCA_022664845.1 Lepisma saccharinum | reverse complement strand
TAATCTACCAGATGAAGCAACTATCAGGATAAATCACTATCATAACATTCATTGTATTTTCAAACGTCAATTTTATTAGTTGACAGAATAACACAGTTAGTCAGAACACATTTTCTTCATGCAGGGTGAAGTAGGTAAAACAGAGATGATAATGGTGCATGCTACATATCCGCAATACCGAAACTTTATTATACGACAACCGTATTCTTTCACTCCTTCGTTTGAACATCAATAAAAAAAATATGCAGAAGCAAATATATAGCCGACAGAACGACAAATTTCTAGTTGCAGAGAACCAAAATAGTAAGAGAAAACTTCAGTGCCGAGCAAGAATTTCCTTGAAGAAACATCACAATTTTCAACATACTAAATAGGCCTACCGCTTTCCAAATGAGAAGCCGTCTAATTTGACACATAAATTTCGAGGATGCAAACATAATCTAAACTGATTACATATGGTTAGTTAAGTTAATTTAGGTAATAAAATCGAATGCATTAATTAACATGCACTCCAGATTAGGTCACCAATTTACTCAGCACGTCCAACGGTTAGCTTAAAAGGAACGTAATGAAAATAAAAAAAAGTAAAAATCAAATCCTTTGTCCTTGTCCAAACTATAAGGACTAGATAAATTTTCTCACCTTTCATGTTATAATATCAACCGCTGATTCAATAACGCTTGAAGAAAATATATTTTTAACTTCAAAAACCTATTCATAAGAAAAATGTAGTATCGTTTTTGTTTTAGTCACATATAGGAAACACAGAAATGACTGGCAAAGGGCGAAGAGGGTCTGGTGCCCCTTGTACTGTACTAAGGTTTAAGAACACTGATATAATCAAATTAATTTCAGTTAGGTGAATCGAAATCCAACCTTGGCAGTTTAAATTGGGTTCAAATCTAACAATGAGATATGAAGTCAGGTTTATTGCGGTGGTGAATGCGATACAATGGTTTCAAATTTATATCCAAATTCAGTAGATGGTGAATAGGAATGACGCATGTTTTGCTGAAGCCGTTTACATCTCTTAGAACCTGCAAGTCGGTAGTGTTATCTGCTGCCTATTTCCTGAACTACAAGCATTATACGTATTTTAAAAATTTTACACATTGCACATAAATCGGTTTGCCAAAGTCAGGTTATATTCTTTTTTATTATTACACGTGACGCAAACAACAAACATTACCTTTAACACAACGGTTTTCGAACCGTCTCTCTCTCTCTCTCTCTCTCCTCGTACAATACGTAGTTCAATAGATGGCTCACACACTACCTGCTTTCTGAATTCATATAACGTGCAAGCTCTTGTTGCCGTTCTTCGCTTTTCTTTTTTCGGCACAGTAAAATATATTTGGTTAGAAGAGCTTATTGACGTGTTAAGGCATAGAGAAACGCTATGCACCACTTCTACTGTACCTTTCCATCCATGTGCATAACATTATTATCATCATTCAACAAATATCTCTTGCAACAGTGATCATATTTCCTCACTACAATAAAAAAAAGCGCATCTGTTACTCCAATATACTGTGTATTTTTTTCAAAATACTAAATCGGAAATACAAGTAGATATCGTATATCATAAGCAGCATTTATAATAAAATGTATGGAACATTTATGTTTACGGAGAAAACAATAAAAAAAAGTCCAATGGCACCACGGGGACTCGAAGTCCTACCCAAAGTATAAAAAATTCCGAAATCTGACGCTTTACCGATTCCTCCACACTTGATACATATTAAATAATTACTTTGAAACTGTACTTAAATTCTTTACTTGCTAAAAAGCTTTGTGTTTAATTATACCAACTGTACTTTATTATACACACGTACAAAGTATCTCGCTCATGCCATCTTAACATATCTTCTTTGTGTATGTTTTATAATCTAAATATCGAATAGGAGAAGGAGTTATTACACCCTAATCGTTGAAGCTCGCGAGCGAACATCCTGGCAATTAGGCAGGGAAGATAGATTCGCCATACCCCTGGCAACCTTGTGTGGGTTACAGTGTTGCATGAGGGATAAAAATGTCCCTCCAGTGTTGCCAGCTTTTCCCTCTTTTGTTGTAACTTCTGAACGCTTTGTGATATCACTTCCAAATAAATTCCATTGCATTTTTAGACCCTCAAAGAGCCTACCTAGTTATTTTCGTGACTTTTTTCAAGGGGACATTTCTTGTGTAAATAGCGATTGTAAATTTCCCATTCTTTCGGCGTCTCGTGTTGTAACACTGCTAATCGTAACGAAACTTACTTTTGGCATTTTGTTAAGACCATGTCCTATTTTCTTTTCGTGTAAATATTTTTGATCTAATGTGATCCGTTCAACTACAATTCATTCCTCCTTTTTCCAAATTTGACCCTTTGTATCTCTCAAAGTTGGCAACACTGAGCATTTATTTTTGTATCATTGGTGGTATTTTGCTTCACAGTTTTATTTTACTTTAAAAGTTTTCGTAGTGCCATTTGAAAAAAATATAAGTTTGTGCTGGGGTGGCAACACTGCTTATCTGACACTATTGTCGTGTACTTTGTCAAGTGTCCCCTTCCCGTAGGTATTATATTACCTGCTCACATTTTTTATTTTCTGCTCCTTTTTCAAGTTATTTTGGGCTGTCACTAATTTATACATCTTTTGACCAAGAAAAGCCCTGTCTTCACGAACTGTCTTCAATCCACTCGGCAGAAGAATTTCGATCAATGTCAGACGCTGTGGGCTTGTTCGACTTTATAGTGTAAAATAGTTTGGGGAAAACGTTTAGTGAATCTTCAAAGTTTCTAAAACTGATCTTAACAATACCAATAACAGTCACACAAATTTCTAGCCACGAAAACTTGTTACAAACTGTCAAAATTCTATTATCAATTATATAGCTAGGCCACTAGACCTACGACATTTTTTCTAAATTTTCTCAAAACCGTAACTAATTGACTTAACATGTCTTTTTTTGAAAATCTGGTCACTTTCTTGTGTATACGTTACATAATTTAACTCTACGTTGATTGTGACTGATTAGCTACCCAATCCTCTCTCACATGAAAGTTAAGGCCAGCAGCCAGGGGGTGGGCTGAGCCCCTGAAAATTTTCCTTACCCCAATACAAATATTATATCTTATTTTCGTTTCGCAAGCCAAAATCCTTCTCTAATATTTCGTGACCCCTACTCTGTGGCTGGCGGCGGGCCTGAGCGCAGCACCCAGTGAAGACAACCACCGGCATCTTAGATACACTAATATTATTATTTATAAAATAGGTTGGCAACACTAACAACTGAAGTAAGTAGGGAGGGGAACATCCACAGTATTTTTACTATTGTGTCCAATAAAGTTTATGCAAAATAGTTGGTTCGAATATATGTTAGGCAATGCAAACAAATTAAAAAATCGAATTTTAAAAGTGGGATTACAATACTGCCATACTGCATAAATCAACACTGTTCCACGGCTATGAACTAGTATAGCCAAGACCTTTCCAACGACACGTCAACCCCCTATCTAAACTTTGTGGTTACTGAGATTTATTTTTGGGCACGTACAAAGAGACAGATGGACGGACCTAACGGGAATATAAAGTCCCTTTGTGTTAGGCACGCCACAAAGGGACCTAATACCAAAGGCATGACCTTTCTGAATAATTTTAAATACCGCTACTCTATATGTCAAACATTTTTTCATAATATGTTCCATTATTTGAAAGAAAATGTAAAAAAAACTTTTTTTGTTCATGGCCTTAGCCCCCCACCGCTCCGGGGAAAGGGTGGAAGATACAAGTTGTGTCTCGATGTTTTTTTTAACCAGACTGTGCAAAATTTCATGCTTGTATCCAAATATGAAGTATCCTTCACGAATTTTATACTAACAGAATGCACTAAAAGTGGAGGTTAGGTAAGCTTAGGTGCGGTTATGTATTTTTACATTGTCAATTGTTAAATTAGTGAATTTTTAGATGTTCATATTTATTACTAATAATTGCTTTTTTTGCATTTTTCGTAGAATATTTTAAAGTAGTGACCATGGGATCGTGGAGGTTATGTGGGGTCATATATTTTACAGTCCCTGTGCTGTAAGCACTTTGAACGCAAAATTTCCCATAAAAACTTTCTTCCTATCCTTTCCTGTTGGGATTTTCGAAAATACCTACCGACAGCATTTGAGGAGCAGCCAAATGCGCCAGAGAGGTCACGAATGCTTGGACCAGCCGAGAGTTCACGAACTTCTAGCAACAGAGGAATGTAGCAAAGGAGGGGGCGCGGGAGTTTTACCCCCCCCTGAAATCTATCCTCTCGGAGTTTTACAGTTAGTATCAAACTAAGTATTGTAGAAGCCGGAATTTTACCACCTGAAATTCACCCCCTCTGATATTTACCCACCACCACCACACACAGTGACGCAGACTCTCCACCATCACTTGTCGGAATTTTACTCCCCTTAAATTTACCCCCCTCAGTCATTGGACTTGTATAATGAATTTGTATTTCGTGTGAGGGCGCATAGTGTGCAGTGTGTGACCTTATAGAGATTGAACAATGCTGTCCAACATATTTCAAAATATCAAAATAGAAATAATTGAGGTGCCGAAATGTGAAAAAAATGGTATCTCAGAAGATCTCGACGGCCTAATTCTTACCGCACCGGAGCCTATTTCTTGGCTTTTACTTTTATTTATCATTTTGATATTTTACACTTTTAAAAAGAACATTAGTTTTAACATGTTTTCCCCCGAAGTTCAGTTCGACAATCTAATAGAGTTTAAAAACATGAAACATTACTCTGATTTCCCTAAAAGTTATTGGAAATGTGTTTAAGCGAATGCTTAACACCCGTCAACTTACATTGGCGGAGAGCAATGAACGTTTTTTTCTACACAGTAAAAAATAACTGTATTAATTTAACACAATTCGTTGTCCTAGAGCGACTACCAATTTTTGTGTGTTAAATCAGCACACGGTGTTGATTTCGGTACTGGGAGAAAAGAAGTTACGGCTGCAGCGAGATTTGAACATGTGTTGCTGATTTAGAAGGCTTACTGACTTGGCTAAATTGTCAGACAGAAAAAGAATTAGAAGCAAACTATATTTATTATATAACATTTGAATTAAAAGACTATACTTTTTATCCAAACACTGTAGGGATCAAATATATGTTGATGAACCCCCGAAACATACAAAGTTACTTGCACTACTTATCCCATGGTTTAATTGCTTTCTATTTGTCAATTGGGAACCAGAATTTCCATTTATTGAGAATTTGCCATTTCTATGAAACCAAGCAAGATGGCGACAGCCAAACACTTGACCAGCATAACGGCTTTCTTCGAACATGTCAAATGCTGTGCTTGCTTTCATAGAAATGGAAGATATTCATAATAAATGGGAATTCTGATCTCTAATGGAAAAGTGATTAAATTTGTAGTACGGTCCCCTCACATAATATTGTTTGCGCGGAAAGTTTTTACTTACAGGTGCGTATAATGTATATCTTTGTTTATGTATAATGTATATGCGCATCTTGTGATGCGAACTATTTTTAATCTTTGTTTAGGATGTTTGTTTTCTGTTCCAGTTTAGCAATACTTCCTAGATATACTGGTTCCGTATACGTATAATATACTTTGTATAAATACATATCTACAATTTACAAAATTTGAAGATTCTGAAAATGTTATTCTTACTTTTCTTGGTTTTTGATTTCTTAGTTTTCCTTAATTTGGGAATCGTTACCCGTTGTTTTTGCTGCTTGAACAAGGGGGTGGCACCACCACCAAGTTGAAAATTTAGGAGCTTTTTGGAATATTAATTTGCTGAAGTAATTGTTTGAACGCTTGGATATCGATTGGATTCGTGGTGTTCGTCGTCTTACCACATCATTGACAAGATAAATAATATTAAATACTGGAACGAGGGTTATCAATGGTTACTGCACCGGTTGGATCCCAACTGATACGTTTGGATGCGTGCAATAGATTTAATCATACTCCCATTTTTCGAGCAAGTGTTTTCGGGACAGAATCGAGAATAAGTTGAAATGAGGGGTTTACAGTACTTCCACTATCGTTTGCTCCATCTGATTGTGTTAGGGGTAGTGCAACTGGTTTATTTGCTTGCAGGATATGACCCAAGTACTTATGCAATGCCTGTTGGTAGAATTTATATCTTACTAGTTGAGTAAGATCAGTACGTTTTAATATACTTTGCATTTTATGATCTAATCGTGCTTGATGTGATTCAGAGAATTTTGCAGATGATGCCATGTGTGCCGTTGCATGTTCAGGTACCAAAATCATTTTCTGAAATTGTGAAGTAGCCATGTTAACGATTGAAGAGACTTCCTGCAACCGCACTTAATGTAGATACTAAGAGTAAAGCTAGCACCAAAGTTTTGCAAAAGTAATCGACGTCTACGTTTTATACTAAAACGTGCGAGAGACAATGCACGTAACGTCTACTTATGACGACGTAATCTTTGTTTCTGACGGGGGACTCAAGCGGATGTTGGCATTTATTGTCTTTTTAATGATTTGTACAATTGGGGCCGGCAATCATGATGGTGCAAGGGTGTGTGAAGGGCTTCCTAACTTGAAATGACTAAATTCTAATAGAGGTTTTCATATTTTATTCCACCATGAGCACGAAGAAAACCAACCTAACAATCTTATATACATATTTACAAAATGAATAAATTAATCAATAAATTAATATTTACAAATGTCTGTCAAATTAGTCCTGTTGGTACCCGTGTGGTAAAATCTTATAGTACGTAATCGTTATCTCAACTATGATACGTCGTCGTTTCTCTTGTGTCAGTTGATGTGGCTTTGTTTCCGGTTTGGAAGCAATGACAAACCCCGGCTTGCATTGAATATTACTCGGGAAGAAGATAATCTTCTTTTCAGTTTTTTGTGTTACTAAACCATAAAATAGGTCGGAAGTGATTTTATCTTTCGTAATTTAGAGTAATACCGCGAATTTTATTGTTATCTTTTACATTCCTCGTACTAATTTCCCAAATGCGATATGCATAATTTTTGAGACCCAACCCTATGAAGACTATCATTTCCCATCCATTAGGTATTCCGTCGGTTAGATTCCCGAGATAATTGCCGATGTTAAGCACTCTTTCCTTGGATGAACATGATGGAATCCGTATGTACGTACAAAAGTCTGTCCTTTTCCATCAATTCATATAGTTTTAGTCGTGCCCATGATGATATAAACGCGGAAAGACAGTCGTTGGAGAATGGATGCGTCTTATTTTCATTCTCCTTATCAGTGGCGTATTCTGCATTCAGAGCTTGGACTGACACTACCCAAAGTAAAAAGACTTAAATGAAGTGTACGGAGGTCACACATAGTATTTATGATGATGACAGGTGTTCTTCCCCAAAGCAGGTCCTGAACTGAATATTCCTGTGCAAGATGAATCGATGGTAGTTTTCCATTGCATTAAACGGATGAAGATGTGGTCCTAAGGAGGGATGATGATGTTGTCCTATAGTTTAACGTATGCTTCGGATCACTTTTGTTCTCACCGGGACCCCTTGATTACAATGCAACGAGCGTTACCACTCACAGGGAAACACCACATAGTATTAGCTACTTCTTATAAAGATAGCTAATTCATACTTATTGCAGTTTCGTTTAAATTAAAAGAATTGAAAACCGGTTGCACTGTGAAAGCTATAGCAGGTCTGATATTCCTTAATCATAAATACTTTATGCAAGGTGAAGTTGAAAAATACGCGCTGAAAAGTTCATACTACCCTGACCGGAAGTTGATCCTGAACCTATCAGTTTCCGGTCAGGTGTGCTATCCATTACAACACCACAGCACATCCAAAACAAGGTACTTGTGTATATGTACATTTTAACTCCATCTCACAAAAGGTATTTGTGATTAAAGAATAATATGCACGAAAGTGTTTGCCTCATTATAATAAAATGCCTACCAGTCGCGTTATCTCGCTTCGCCTCCCGAAGGGATAACTGTAGCATTGAGGTGGGAGCCAACAGGATTTCTAGTTTAATGGGGAGTGTAAAGTTAAAATTGGGATCGTGTAACTAGACTTTTGCTGGGTTTCTATTTTTGATCGCAAAAATGTTGAAGTTGGGCAGTGTCCAAAAGAATTGGTAGGTGACCCCTACAGAGGAGGGGCTGTAGGAATCACAGCGGCAGAATATAAATATTCTCAGAGTAGGTTCTATGCACACAGAATATTCACAGGCCTGTTTGTCAAGTGAGAACATTGAATGATTTCAAGAATCGATAAAACCCTCATGCTACAAATGTATCAAGTATTAAGATAAGGAAAGAAAGTTGCATTTACCTGTGAAAACGGGATAAGTATCTGTCCATCTGGAGCTTAGGCCACCAAGGTGGTAAAAAAATCCTCTTCACATTTATTCCTCATCGAAATAAGCATCACCTTCTCTATCAACAAAACAGACAAATTATTACGGCGAATTTAATAATAATAACTATTTTCGTAGGTAATGAAGTTTGCACCGTACTAAATACGGTAATTATAGTGTAATTTCCATCCCTCTATCTTTCATTTCTCTTGCTACGTGCTAGCATGGAGCAGAAGACAAAATTTAAATGCCCTGTATTTGAACTTGCTCGTCAGTAAAACTTGCCGTTAAACTCCATACAAACACACGGGCAGGCAGCGGATTCTGCGATATCAAGAAACGAAGCCCTGGTGGAATTTTATGTGAAAGCCTCCCTCCCATCCAACGCGCAACTGTGCTTATGTTATAGCATGCAGCTTTCCATCCGTAAAAGAAGAATCGAAGCTCTTTTCGCGTTTGGAAAATACATCTAAAGACCGATTCAGACGGTACAATTTCTCGTACGATCTCTCGTATGAAAGAATGTATACAATCCATAGTACGAGATTTTTCGTACGATAAATCATACAATATTGTATAGTGTTTTACACGGTACAATTTTGGATACGAGGGTATAATGATGAAACTGCTGGAGTTTATAGTTGTGACACCTCAGGCTTTTAGGGTAATTATGCCACAGATATTTGTGAAAGTATAGCCTATTTAAAAAATAGAAAATAATTAAAATATTGATAACAATTAATCTTGACGCAACAGAAATTCAGTTAATTGTAATGTCAAATTCTTCTACCAAGAGAATCTAACTTCTACTAGGTTTCAGTGGTAACGAAATTGTAGTAGTTTTACTTCTGTACTTCGATAAAGATATTTCAATGCGGACACACAAACGTTGAAAATTTTGCTGTCTTCGGTGGTAAGTTCGGAGTCATATGCGTTTTCTTTTTACAATATTCCTGAGTTAACAAGATATGTGACCTTACACAGCACTTCAAAAGTATATAAATCGCGATATATTAACTCCTATTTATACATATGGGGGGCAATTATTAACACTGCGGTTTAACTACTTCTATCACAGAGCACTGGAAACGCCTCAAAATGCCACGTTTTACGTTCCTATAAGCATGAAATACTTGCAAAATACAAAAATGAGGAGTAATGTAGATTTTATATGATTTATAGCCTCATTTCACACAAGGTATATAGGTGTGAATAGGGTGGGTCAGCTGTCTTAACCCTTGAATAAAAATTAGTTCGTTCGAATAATTACCTAGCTCATGCATTGACTTGCACAGCTCTGGGTTGACGTGGACACTCTGCTTACATTATGTCTACTTCTGCAATTACTGTTCAATGTATTACATTATTTCGGATGCACAGAGCGTATATGTTTATCAAAATAATTGGGGAGGAATATGATTGCAAAGATACCGGTATCCTCTACATTACTTCCCTTCATACTTATCATGATTGCAGCAAATTCGGTACAATACGCACAAGAAAAACAATGAAAATCACCTTAACTGCATTGCACAATACATAGGAAAAGCAGTAGCTATTAGATCACATCATTTTTAAACATATTCCTCACGTATTTAGTACCTTTTATGCTTATAAGAATGCAAAATGTAGCATTTTGAGATATTGCCAGTCCTCTATAGCAGAAGTAGCTGTACTGCAGTATCACCGACCTCTTTACACTTCCCTTAAAAACATTGTTTTATATCTTTATACCTGTAATAGTTTATTATGCCATTATGTATGTTAATTTCTGCATCAAGTAATAACATTAATGTGTTCTCTTTGTGTCGTAATCCATAACCAAACAGCAGAATAGGAAAGAACGCTATATTGCCAGTAGGGGCGCTGTCATAGATTGTACGAAAAATCCGCTGAAAAATAGGACTGTTTCTACTTAGAGAACAGATCGGAGATAGCATGAAAAATCTTACGATCTGCGCTTTACACGATCAAAGAATGTAACCGATGGGATTGCACACGAGGGATCGTACGAGAAATTGGATAGTCTAAAGTGGCCTTAATAATATTTTACGAATATTTTCTGCGCAGACTGCCTCACGTTCATGTAAATTAATAATACTCGAGCAGCTTACAATTGTTTACAAGCTGAGGCTTAGATTATCCACAGCATACGCTACTGCTCCTTATCTTTAAATGTCACAATTAGGTTTTTATCTCCCACCGGAACAAAGTGAGACATCTCATGTTGAAGGGACAGTAGGAGTTTCAAAAAAGATTCACTGTCCTTAACAACCCTGGTTTGTGGAAGATTAGTGCGCTGACCCCACTTACCATATAATGAATTTAAAAACAATTAGAAATGTAGCCCAAACGAGGATTGTGTTTTGCATTATTATAATTAATCCGAATATTTTCTTGCTGTTCCTAGGACCGAATATACTTTTGTTTTGCCTCTTCTGTTTTTCACCCAGGGGGAAATCGACTAGCTTCCAGCTTCATCGTCAGGAAACTACCGACGTACTTATCGAATAGTTTTTTTTTCAATTGAAATTACTAAACTTCGTGGGCCTCTGATTTTATAAACGCACAATACCGCTTTCTTAAGTTCAGGCAAGCAGAACGTTACACTAAATTTCCGTTGTTCCTCAGCATGCGTACTGTCCTCGTTATGATATTCCTCCATACATGTTCGATACAATCGAAATATCAGTCTGGAATTCGAACTGTATGGGAGGACCGGAAGTTTTAGGGCCATATGCACAGTCAGACCCGCAGCTGCCCCGTGGGTGCCTCGTCCCCGCGGTCTGCCGAAGGGATCACTTTGTGTTGCTATTGCATAGTGCTTTACGACGGAATCCCGCGGTGACGGTTGAGCCGCGGGCTTGTTAAGTAAAATAAGCCTGCAGCGAGGCTAGAAAAATAATGGAAAAAGTAGACGATCACGTTGCGTTCGATAGTTTTGTCATTTATTTGATTGTTTCTAGCGAGAAGAGAGAACGTTAGAAACTTGCAAGCCCAAAGTGATTTCGTATATGTAAAAAGAGGGGCTTATTTGTCTAAATACAGGAAAAATATAAGGACAAAGGGAATGTAAAGTTACCAATACAGCATCTAATAAAAAGAATTAGGCGATGTGTGGTGGAAAATACCTGAAGAATATAACTCTAACGAAGAAGTAACAATAAGCTCTTCTCTCATGTTATCAGAAAAGAAAAATATATTGATCATTAATTAGGCATTGGTATCAAAATTTGTAAAGAAAAAAAAAGGAGAGAGAAAGAAATATGTAATCATGGGAAATTATTTGAAAGCGTTAAAAAATAAATCACGAAAATGTATGTTAGGAGAAATCAGAGAAAAATGGAACATTTTATATAACAGAAAGAGCATTGCAATTGTATTAACCATGCTTTCGGAAGCACATTGAAAAAATAATATCGGAAATTGCTCCACCATAATCAGTTTATGGTCTTTTTACTTTTTCATATCTGAGTAAACCTAACCGAACCTAGGCCTACCGTAGCAAATTGAATTAAGCTAAAAGAGAATGAAATTACATGGAAAAATTAAGAGTAAAAAGATTGTAAAGTTACTAAAATGGAGCATTACCTAAATATCCTAAGTTGGCATTTTGTTAACAGGGCTTTGTTTGCCCGCTATTAATGACTATACCAGGATAGAAAGTCCAGGAGACTACACTATTACATTTGAAAAAATCGGGACGTTGACTTAAGTTTATGACATGTTTGAAATTGCTAAAATTAGGGGAGGATTTTCAGTTTGTGTAACGTAAAGCCAAAGCTAGGAATGTAAATATTTTTTACTTTTAACTACAAAGATATTAAAATTGGGGGGATGCTCGACGATTTGTAGGGGTTGGGGAGTCTGGCAGAATTCTTCTAAGGACTGATTTACGTGCTAGCTTGCTTTGCGTGTGATTTGGGTGAGTAGCCAATTGAAGCACGTGTTTTATTACGTGGTATGTAGAACACGCAATAAGACGCGTGTTTCAATTGGCTGCTCACCCAAATTGTGAAAAGCAATGTATGTTTAATTTCAAGCGAACATTTTCCTCCTTTCTCAAGTTCTAAACTATGAGCACAACGTGAAATTTGTTCGGCATTACTTCCGAAGTTGGTCGTCCGTCTGGTTTTCGGCTAAAAGTCTGATGAAAGCTATAAAAATTTAAAAATCATCATTTTTTACGTCCAGTTCACTGGTTTTCTGTTTCGTTCGGTTACCGCGCAGGGTGAGGATGTTTACTATTAATAATTGCTTTCTTGCATTTTTCGTACATTATCTTAGTAAATTAGTCACCATGGGAACGTGGAGGTTAGGTTAGGTTTGGTGCGGGCATGTATATTATCAAAATATATTTTCATATGTTCATATTTATTATTAATAATTGCTTTCTTGCATTTTCGTAGATTCTCCTCAATTACTGACCATGGGAATGTGGAGGTTAGGTAAAGTTAGGTGCGGTCATGTATCTTTACACTTTTTGTTCTCATATACGTTACAGTTCTTTTCGGCTGAACGAAGCTTACCACACTTCCTGCAATTTGTTTTTAGATTTATCAAACCATGACTTTCACACAGTTTCAAAAGATTTTCTTCATTATAGTCGTATAGTTTCACAAACTGCAATGGTGCAAACTCACATCCTGAGTAATGTCCCTCTACACCTGTAGCCATGTTCAAAATATGAATGCTCGTAACTTGCCCACAATCCAATCATGCGGTAACCTTCCGGCAAGTGGTTCCCTCCGCTTCTCAAATAGTTCCATGTTTATCACATTTTATATAATAAAATTAACTCAACTTTCGCTCTTCTTATATATTATCAGCTACACAAACGAGCAAATTATACATTTCTTCCCTGTAAATTTTACTAGAAATTGACCACCAACTTTGGAAGTTAACCCATTTGTTCCATGGAGAAATATTATTATTATTTTAAATAAAGCAAAGTTCATCTATATGACTACTTGCGAGATGTGATATGTGCGGCACTCAAAGACCTATGAAAGCTAAGCCAATACACTACTCTGCACGATCTGCTATTTACGTTAACATGCTGCGAATTAATGTTACAATACATGCACCAAAAAGTCATTTTCTTTTCTAAACGAATTATGGATCCGTTCGATAAACTACGCTTACTTTTAGAAAAACCTTTTCAGCTACAGGCTTGTGAATTGAACCTATCCTTCCCCCTACCATCTAGTGAGCAGCACCATAGACTATAATAATGTTATTACGACAGCACGTCAACGCTGCAGATTTTTTAAAATTATAAAATAATTAACATAAATGGTCTGATCGTAAACGTAATGTTTTGTAAATTACTTGTACCACTTTCTTGTCTATTGTTAAAGCAACACTCATGGCTAAAATGCAATATATTTCGAAAAATACAGAAATAAAATCACGAGGTGTACATATACACATCACCCACGGGACAGCCAAGGGTGGTTCGATCCTCCCGCGACAAATCCCTGATGCCGCGTGGAGGCCGCGGGTCTCTTTCAGTCCCACGGGATGACTGTGCAACACAAAATGGTCAAGGGTCTCTCAGGCTTTTCGTGGGTAGCCCGCGGAACGACTGTGCATGTGGCCCTTAGATTACTCGTAGGTAGTACAGTGCAAGCCACAAGTCCGTTGACTTTGTCTAAGGTGAGAAAATTTTTCCGATATACCTTGGGCATACCAACCAGGAGGGGTTGGCGCGCCATTACCCACGCGTATAAACTTCTAACATCCAAATACGAAATTTTTCCGATTCACTGCACTTCTATAATGACCGGAAGCATTCTCTTCTGTCGCTTTTAAACACGCTTTATGGAATAAGGCCCTAATACAGGGGGGCACAGTATTTCTGAATAAACGTCTGAGTGGTCTTGTCCTTCTTTACGAGGATATATCTCCTTGTAACAATTTTAGATTCAAAATCCATCTTTAATCTTTCTGTTAAATTTATTTGTAATATAAGAATCAGATCTAATTACCAAATATGAAATTATTATCATCATGATCGCGTAAATGTACCATTCTGTGTATTCAATGATTCCCATCTGAATTCCAAATGTATTCGTTGCCTTAAACTTTGATTCTGTATTTTTAACATCTAAACATCCAAATGTGTTTTCTGAAGAATTACCCATTGCCATCTTTGACTGCTCCATTTTAGACTAAACTAAAGTCGTATAGATTCAAACGTAATATATAGTAATTACCAATAATAAATAACGAATCAATATATTATGGTAGACTTTACTAATTCTCATCAATTGTAACATCAAACATGAATCTTACCCAAGCAATTTCGAATATGTAACTGTCGATCAGGAACGTATAGTTCAAGCAATGGATCTCTTCATAAACGCTATCTCGTACATATTCAATTGTACATAAAAACATATATACTTATAATCCAGAGATTTGCCTGTATCATGTAATGACCATACAGCATCCAGATTTCGCATATTCGGACAATTATTAAAAAGTATATGAGACCTCCAAATAGTAAACTCCAACAATCATTGTTTACTTCTTTAAATCTGAAAAACAAATGAAGTAATTTAACAATCTGGAAAGATCGATTGTTATATCAAGTTCAATATAAAACCATGTAAACGAGAGGTTGTCTCACATTACAGCAGATATTTCTCTCTTTCTTCCTCTTCAATGTCATGGAATTTTCACACCAACCGCATTTATATGCTCATTGATGGTTTAGTGGATCATAATATTCCTGCAAGGAATATTTACAATAAACATGTAAGTAGGTACGTTTTGTTCCTTCACGGACAAGGCAATAGTGTATTGGACCATGAAGGAACATGGTCTTTGGCCGTGAAGGAACAAAAAATACATACTCATGTACTCCTAGATATGTTCTAATGTAAGGAATCGTAGTATAATACCTGTCGTTATCATAAATGTATAACTGCTTAGGCGAAGGCGAACCCATACAATTTTTGTATTTCTCTTGTCTCCGGTTTCTTTCGTATACAACAATTCGGAAGTTGGGTAGTAGATGCTGCTGGAAAACATTCACTTCTCTTAAAGTACAACCACCACTAAATGCAACATCTACGCCAGCGGCCTGACTAAACTCTTTGGCCTTGTCTTCCTAAATTTTGTACTTCCCTGTACCTCTGCAAAGCACGGGCTTTAGCCAGGACCAAAATCTGAGGCAGGTAGTACACATAATTTGGAGGTATGCTAGAAGGAAAATACATCTACCCACTATTTTCTCCACAAGTCGAAGTTGATTTCCCTGGCCCAAATGTAAACTCATTCAGTGTAATTTTATGCACGGTTATCCAAAAAGAAATGCTTCGTTCGAATTAAGAACGTTTCTAATGTGCGTAAAATTACATTGGGTGTGATTTCACCCTTACTCTCCAAAATACATATAGGGGTCTATCAACTATGGTGGACGTGCTACTATTGATAGTAAGACACACACATGAATCACGAAAAATTCCGGAAATGATGTCTTAGGGCAAAAGAGAATAGATGTTCGACACGTAGCGTTCAGCACCTGATCCATCAACTCCGTCAACATCTTCCAATAATATTACTCTTTCCTCCATTCCAAATTTGGGGTAACGTCTTCGTCTACTAGATTCAATCTTAAAGTTATCAGACCTTTCATTACCGGTCCCAGACATGATCAACAGTGGGATGCCAGTCATGCCATAATGGTAGCGCTTCACGATTCATTTTTTTTGTAATTGTATTTCAGCCTCGTCTTTCACGTTTACAGGTGTATTAAAGCTTTGGTTCCCATCTTCCCGCGATGTGCCTGCTTGGGGTTCAATATTATTTTCTCGGTCGTATTCTTCAGCAAGCTTTGGATTAGAATTCGATCTCAAAGAAATGTTGTTCTCCCTTTGATTTCCCTCACCAGCATTTACAATTGGCAGGGGAGGAAGAGGTGCCACCATTTGCGATTGGTTTCGCATATCCGATCATGTTGGAAGTCTAGTGCAATATTAAATATGAACTCTTCCTCCATATCAATAGAATCAGTACTAGTACTACTACTTAATTCAGGGGTGGGGAAGTAATGGATGGTGGAGCGATTGGTGGCACTTCGTACAGTTCAACTTCATGTTCACCCTCTGGTGCTTGGGATGTAGTATGGCTCCGGCTACCTCCGCGGTGACATATTGATAAAAAAATACAATTCCATCAAGTAAGGTGTCGCCTGGGTGACAACTACTTCTTTGGGAGTTGCACCAATGAGAAAAATAACCTACTATATACATAATTTTAATACATACATACATACTTACAAGATCTGCTCAGGTTACAATTTCACTACACTAAAAAATACACACACACACCAATAAGAGCTTCCAAACACACTACACTAACTATTGATAATAAATTTTACATAATCAAGGAGTATCACAATCAAATTAAAAAAAACTAATAAACTGTCTTTAGCAGGGCGCCCGTTTAACAACTATCCGTGCGACCCGACGAAATAGAGCCTGCTCGGGGCTCGAACAGAAATACTTCGGGACGGCGCAACAAAAAAACTCGAGGCTCGAACATTCACGTCCGTCTTTATCCAATGCTAAAAATGCCACTCTCCACTGTTCATCGGCTACCGACTCCAAGACGCTGGGTTCCCACACAGGACTGTCGGGATGTCCATCTGTTTTTCCTCTGAACTATAACATGTTAACCTTTGTTTCTTATTTCACCCTGCTGGAAGTTGAGTGGATGGTAGAAGGTGGGAAACACAGGAAACCAACATTCCAGAAAGCGAATATTATTATGGCGTCGTTTAGATCTGCCATAATGTGGCGCCCAAAGGGGATTGTAATTCACTGGATGAACTACAAAGAACCCATCAAAGCTGGTAAAACACTGTATAAGATCTAGGTAGTTCAACAGTTTCTAAATTTGTTCATTATTTTCGGCACACCCTGTATATAGAATCCCAGAGTGCCTTCTTCACTTCCAGTTTGTAACAGCGATTTTTCTTACAACATTACAAGCAAGTAGGAACATTTGAATTACACAATACACAAAAGAGTACACAATACGACTCATAATACTTTGACATACACAATAATTTGTTGGAGTATTTTACTAATATTACTTACATCAATATTTGGTTTTGTAGCATCGTTTTGTAAACCATATTGTTCAAGCATTTCATACTACCAAAGGACAAGATCTACCCTCAGCACATTATATTGAGATATGTACACGATATTGAAATGGATACAAAAAATCATGAATATAACTTTATAACACAAACTTATTAAGTAAATTACAATACAATTTCCCTTTTTAGTTTCAACTAACATTTCTTTGTTTTTAAAATTTAGCGTGGCTTCAATATCGGACAAAAATTGTAACGCCAACAACAGTTCTGCATTCAAATTCTTTGGTGGTTGAACTTCAATACAAACTTCCACACCACTAACAATATTTAATTCTGTTGTTCCAATCACCTTATCTCTCTTACGTAAGGCAAAGTCTACCAATACAATATCTTTAATATTAAGTAATCTTTTACATTTTAAATCCTTTTAAACCTGGGAACTGATCCCTATCCTCTAAACAAAAGTTTTGGGTACTGTAATTACTATCTGTTATTTGCCTGTCTTGAACCAAACGAACATCCTCGAAAGTTTTGTTTGCGTCTAACCGTACCATTATTACGATCATTACTATTATTGTCCGGGACTGAACTTCCTTGTTGACACATTCGCTGGTATGGGTCCGAGTTCGATTCCCTTCGTTAAACGTAGATCGATCTGCATCTTCGGTATATCGCTGAGAATATTGCGGACTCCCACTTCTTCCATTATTACCAAAACTTCTTGTACTTTTGCTATAAGAATCACGATTATCACCAACCCAATTTACATGTTGATTGTACTTTTTATTGTCTACTTGCTCATTACGGTTGACAAAACCTGACTTTTTGCCGTTGTTGTGGTTAAATATACCCTGACCATTCTGTCTGTCACAAAGCGCTGTCTGCACTTCTAAGTAGTTAATTATCTGGCCACATTCCTCAAAATTTGAAAACCTTCGACTAAAGAGAGCTTGTCTAAATCTCGACGGAAGATTAGGCATAATTTCCAGGATAACAGTATCAACTGAAAATAGTCGCTCAGAATACAGGTTTCGAAATCGTTCCACTTGTGTCCAACAGAACTCAGTAAGTGACTTGAATTCACGAGGAGTGAACCTTTGGGACTGAAAATGTTCCAAAAATGCAGATTTGAACTGCGCATATTTGTTGAATTTCTTCGAGTGGTCATCGAACCAAATCCTGGCAAACCCCGTCAACAAACGCCTAAATATCATTAGATATTGTGATCGGGATATATTCATAACCTGGAGGTCCTGCTCTACAGAAAGAAGAAAAGAACGAGGAGAACACTTTTCCACATTTCCGTTAAAATGGTCAAGATTTGCTAAGTCTGACAATTTGATGCTGTTACCAGAACCTGTACTATTTTGTACCGAATTTTGCTCATGAACGCTCTCGGAATCGGAAGCAGCATCAGTTTCTTGTTCCTAAATGTCACCATAGTTCTGACGGGAACACACGTCTTCAGTGGTTCTATTCCGCATTTCGATTGCCTCTCTCATCGTATTCATCCTTTCAAACTCTCGTTGGTGACTTTTAATTTTTTCTTTCATTACCACTATTTTACCTGAGATCCTAGCAATTTCCGCGTCAATCTTACTGTCAAGCTTAAGAATACGTTCATTGTTTTCGACCTGACCAATCTTTCCTCCACCTGCCTACATCTTTGTTCGATTTCATTACATTTTTCGTCAACAATAGCAGTACATACCCTTTTGCAATCTTCCTTAGATTTATTGACTTCCCTGTTGTATGTACGAACTTGCCTTTCCAGATCGCTTACCTTTGTTAGAACACCATTTAAAGCTTCCAGATTTTTGTCATGAATTTCATTTATAGCTTTCACTTGTTCCCTCATCCATTTTTCATTCGATTTGATTTTTGTTTCTAATGTTGTAATTTTTTCGCTTAATTCCCGACCTTGTTGAGTAATTTGATTTTGAATGTCTCCAAATTTTACATCCAATTACACATTTTGATCTTCAAATAATTTACGAATTAACTTCTCCATTTCGGAATCCATTTTTTTACAACTTCAAACACTTTTTTTACGCCTCAACAATAACAACACTCTTACTAGAACTCCCAAATTTCGTTTTATGAGCCCTCATAATCTTTTATGGCTCCGGCTACCTCCGCGGTGACATATTGATAAAAAAATATACAATTCCATCAAGTAGGGTGTCGCCTCAGTGACAACTACTTCTTTGGGAGTTGCAGCAAATGAGAAAAATAACCTACTATATACATAATTTTATATTCAAGAATAAACTATATATACATACATACTTACAAGATGTGCTAAGGTTACAATTTCACTACACTAAAAAATACACATACACACACCGATAAGAGCTTCCAAACACACTACACTAACTATTGATAATAAGTTTTACATAATCAAGGAGTATCACAATAAAATTAAAAAAACTAATAAAGTGTCTTTAGCAGGGCGCCCGTTTAACAACTATCAGCGCGACCCGACGAAATAGAGCTCGAACCGAAATACTCCGGGACGGCGCAACCAAAAAAAAACCGCGAGGCTCGAACATTCACGTCCGTCTTTATCCAATGCTAAAAATGCCACTCTCCACTTTCGATCGGCTACCGACTCCAAGACGCTGGGTTCCCACACAGGACTGTCGGGATGTCCATCTGTTTTTCGTCTAAATTATAACATGTTAACCTTTGTTTAATATTTCACCCTGCTGGAAGTTGAGTGGATGGTAGAAGATGGAAAACACAGGAAACCAACATTCCAAAAAGCGAACATTATTATGGCGTTGTTTAGATCTTCCATAGTAGTTTCACAATTTACCTCAAGTATGGGATGAACTGTTGCACTAGCAAAGCATGACTTCTTTTCTCCATTACAGACTGCTGCTGTTCATACTGGCAACTCGTCCTCACAGGTGCTGGTGCCCTATTACGAGAATCGACACCAGTAGGAACATGCCTCTGAACAACGAAGGGCCGGGTACAAATGCAGTTTACACTTAAATTCGGATGCATTAACCAATCCCAATAATATAATGATTACATCTTCATCTTCCATGTTACCATGATTACGCAATTCGCAAAATCGATTGTGTAATTCTTCGATGAGCCCTTCAAATTGGGGGTGATTGGTAGCATACAAGCTCAGCAATTCCCCAATCGATTGGCACATCTTTATAAAGTCCTGCACTCTGCGCCAATACGTATACACAACACGATAATAAACTCCCTACCTGCATCATGCAATGTAGTACGGTATCCAATTCTAAATAGCACGCATAGCTGCCCCCATGCCTTCATGATGCTTTCCTCCGTCTGCATAACACCATGAACGAATGCAGTCAAAATAGTATCTATGGGGTTCATGGTTCTGCAATAAATAAAAAGAGACTGACACTGCGTCAAGACGTGCGTTCACAAGAGTGATCTCAGCTAAAGTAAATACAAAGTCTGTACACATTAATATATTGAAGATAAAGGAACGATCTCACTTCGAGAAAAATGTACGAAGCCGCCCCTGCCTAGAGTCGAGACAATAAGAATGCGGACACAATAAGGAAAACATTCCTAAAAGTCGTTTGTTTGTATAAAAAGCGACAGCGCAATGACACCTCATCGATCTTTTGTTTATCATGGTTAGTCGTTCATCGAGCCAACCATCGTCGTAAACAAGCCTTTTTCATCGAAGCACCAAGTTCTGGCTGTCGTACACTAGGTCTCATCAAGGGTCACCGGGTCGGGCCAGGCGCCTAGCCACCCCGACTGCTAAAGCCATTCATTCAGGGAATGTCTGGGCGTCGCTTGAGCCAACGCGCCAGTTGGGCTTGATCCAGTCCGTTATCTGACATCTCGACTAAATGGAAGTTCCTGGGTTCTACGCCAGCTGCCGGTCAACAACTGCCGACCTACCTCGGGTAAGTGAGATCTTTGTTTGCCATGAAGCTGTTATTTAGAGATGGTGAAATTTGATTGTCCGTCGACCCTTTATTAAGGTCCTTTTGTGTATCTGGGGTCAATAAATCTCCCACTTTGTCTTGTATTTGTCATTTGTTCATCCTAGCGTTCTATGATCCTGATCCTATGCCTACCAGGTGTTCGGTAATACGCTCCCAAAGTATCATCACGGAATTCGCCTCATATTTCATCAGTTTCTTCAGTCACGTTGGCCGACTGCCTGGATGGTACTTCGACTTCCAAGACCGGAGTTCTTGAAGTCATCTATATAGATATTATGATAAGATTTTTTTTTCTAAATTTGAATACGGTTTTTGGGTCCTAACTTAGAAAATTTTTGACTGAAAATATGTTTTTCATGGCATGTTTAAAATGTGTTTTACGTTTTCCTGAATCACATATAAAAAGATGACGACTAAAAACTTTTACTTTTTTCTATGGTTTATGGGTGTGGACAAATTTTTTGACAAAATATTTTTCATGACATGTTTAAAATGTTTTACATCATTCTGAATCACATATAAAAAGATGGTGATAACAAATTTTTATTTTTGCACTATCTTTTTCCTAGTTGGGATGAAAAATTAAAAAAAAAATATTTTCATATGTTCAAAATGTACTTCTTCTCATCCTTAGTAATATATCCAAAGGTGGCGTTGTCAAACTTATTTATTCCGTATGTAATTTAAGTCCAAACGCACCATTTTCAACAAAACTTGTAATTTACCCTCTTCCCATTTACACGTTACCACCAATTTCCTAAGTATCAACTTACTACCTTTATCATACAATAATGATTTCGTCGTCGTTCCATCCTACGTTATGAATTGGCACTCAATCGTAAATTATATTTAAGATATATATATATATTAAACATTTTCAAGTTAAATGTAAAGGACAACATTGATAGCAATAGTTTATTATTATTAATTTTTTTCATTCTAAATTGTTTTATTTTCTATGATCAGCTACGTACACCAAGCGTTGACTGCAAACAACAGTAAATGTCAAATGTATGACACGAATTGTTCATCTGTAGGTTTACACCCTGTAGCTTTCCAAGCCTGCAATGACAAAAGCTATATACTGTGCTATCCTTGAATATTAAATTCCTTGGATATTAAATTTGTAATTTTGGCATATAGTGTATTTTGAACAAGTAAGA